>JAVQJF010039710.1:0-14866 GCA_036023855.1 Gadopsis marmoratus | reverse complement strand
GTCACATTTTTTATTTTTTTTTGCATTCCTGTTTGGATTCCTGCCTCTCGCCCAAATGTTAGCTGGGATAGGCTCCAGCCCCCCCCTGTGACCCTTCGGGATAAGCAGTATGGATAATGGATGGATGGATGGAGGATGAAATATAAATGAACCAAAGCTTTTTCTACCCCCCTAATCACTTTCTTATATTTTTATCACAGTGGCCGTGAGGATGGCGGGGGAATTACTTCCCATTCTAATCATATTGTCATACCCTCAGGTTAGACCTTCCATTTTGCATACCAGAAGAAAATGGCATTGAAAGAGAGCCTTGATATAGCATAAGCATTAAATACATGGAAAGATTATTCCATTTATTCATGCTTCAGCTGTGCATTATGTCAAATGTACACCCATCAATCAAAAAATCATTTAACACAAGCCAAATGAAAAACTTGGTCAAACTCAACAAGAGTCTTTCCAAACTTTCATGGATTGACTGAGTCTACCCAGACATGAACTCTATTACCTTCAAGCATCCTGAGCATCCATGACAGCAATTTTGTACAAAAACATTTTCTCTAAATTGTCTCACACGTTGACATACCTATTCTTGATTCTTTTCAGGCCCAAACTCGAGTTTCCATTTATGAAAAATGTCTGGTTAGAGATCTATCATTACGGCAGTTACTCCCTCACTGTTGTATCTTTTCCTCTCAAACACGCATCTCGTCTGAAGGCCTGTGGACTGTCCCACGGCCAATATTTCCAGAAACACTATTATTTTGCAACGATGATCTCCACAGGCAATCTGCATTTAGCTGCGGCGTGTGTTTGCTGTGGGAATAGAAATCAGACACCTGTCGGTGCGGCAATTCTTATTTTTTTTTTTCTTCTTTTCAGCTACCAAGCAGCCAGGCATATCAAAGCAGCAGAGTGAAAATGTCTCCTTGTGGAGTAAGAGAAAGTTAGGTTGTAAAATAGGAAAGGTATTATGGTTGTCAGACATTGGGGACTAATATAACCCTCCTCCTTGTTGCCTCCATCATCCCTGACATCTGGGACAGTAATCATACCTTAAATGGTATCACCACGATGATGACAGCTTTGTGGATTTATCATTTTATCTAAATACCTCTGCAGTATATTACTTAGGTTTTCAGTACAGTTTTCTATCAGGTACAGACCACATCTGTGGAATGGTGAAAAAGGAATATGCAATAACAATAAATAATAAACAACAATAAAAACAGACTTAAAACCTTTCGGTTGACCCTAAGTGCTTGAACATACATACACATTATTGTATTTTCTTTCAATTATATTGTTCTTCCATCCATTTTAAACATTTTTGTGCAAAGAAACCCAAACAAATAAAATCAATACATCAATCAATCTCTCTTTATCTGTCTCTTTTTCCCTTTTTAAAGTCTCTTAAAAACAGCAGTGTGACAGTGAGGTGTGAGTTACCAGCAGTTCGGATCGGTCTGTTGTCTAAATATGTCCCCAGACAATTGTTTCAGATGTGTGATTCCAAGTCCTGGAGGAAATAACAGCGGTTGTGAATGCCATATTGACGATGTTCTTTGCCCCTGTGTTTTCAGTGTAAGATCGGGTTCCACTGTAAAGCACAAGGAAAAAAATGGTGTTGTCGTATCACAGAATTGAATCCATGGAAACTGAAAACATTCATGTGAAGATCATGTAAAGAAAAACAGCTTTATGGCTTTAAGAAACAACTTAAAGACACAGTGAAATGAAAAATACATTTTCCAAATTCTAATCCTGTGTCCCTGTTTTAATTAATATTTTATGTCATTACATGCAAAATATGTAAAAAAAAAAAAACATAACTTCTGTGTATTTGTATGTCAATATCCCTCCATTTTCTCCTCCTGTAAAAAGTAAAAATATTTTTTATGACTCATCTTGCATTCATTTATGCAATCAAATGTGATTTGGGGTGGTCTTCAGTTGCATACATCCTGGCCTACATTTACTGAACCTTTTTCCAGGAAATATTCGATCTTAACATGAGCCAGGTCAAGCAGGATCACACGGGCCGGGGAGTGTGATTCTAAGCATGCAGTGGAGGACGACATACACCCATACTTGTTTAGCTGGCTCACATAGCCATGTTGAACAGGCGCTGATAACATCCCACATGCACTGTTGGTCATAAGTGCGTGCCTCCTCCACCATCGCCCTCCCCGTGCTCAAGAGAAGCAGAAATGGCAATTAAATGGATAGTCTGCTTGAGGTATCCTCTGAGTAATTTCACCCTGGATGTTTGAGGCTTTTTAGGGGCTTCATTTGGAGAACCCTTCCACCCTGCCCACTCCACACATACACTATTATATAAAAAACATTATTAATATACACCAGAAATTACTAAGGAGAGCAGGAGAGGGTTGCCATATCCAGATGGATGCCCCTAAAACTGTCTCCAATTAGTCTCCACTAACTTAGATCTTCCAGTTGAATTCTGATTAGCTGATCTGGCAATTTACTCAGGCTGCCTGGAGAGCACTTGGTCCCCCTCCTGAGTGCAACCTAGCTGCTTTTGAGTATTGTGAACCTTTGATCAGTGCCCCCTTATTACCTATTAAAACCAATGCCATTAAATGTTGCATTGCCTCGTCTCCTTGTCCATAGTACTTTCCCCTGTTCTACATCAAAGATTGCAGGCTCATGTAATGACAATAAATAAAAAAAAATGATCTGCAAAAGTAAAGCAGATGATAATGCCTTTTAGATAACATCTCACATCTCTCCATTGCAATCATGAACCTGTGGCCTGTCTTCTGACTCTGTAGCTAGCTACTTCCCTCTTGTGGCCAACCAGGACATAGAGATGCCTGAAACACTTACTGAGGTCAACATGTTCACTTTCCTCCTTCTTGCATTTTTAAAGCAAGAAGAGGGAGATTAGAAATGTCTATAATACAACAACACTCTACTGACATTCATCTTCCATGCCCGCTCCACGCCCCTCTCCTCCCTCCCCCACCTCTTCTCCCCCATCTTTTGTAGGAAGTGGATCACCAGGGGAGCTAAACCCCGGCCATTAACATATAGAGTCTTTATTTAAATCCCATTCACTTTTCCATCCATTTAGAAGAGTGATGCCAGCAGGTTACAGCGATGGCATTGCGTGAGGCCCTTGATTGAGCTTCAATTTGATCATTTTATCTGATTGTGGAGTAAACAGTATCATGATGGATAAGATCTCATTACAATAGGAAAGTGAGAGTTTAATTTCCTGTACATGGTCCATCTTTATTAATATCAGAGGCAGCAGGCCGTCAATTGCATTACAGGTCTTGATACTCTGGCTAGGCATCCTGCTTGACACAAACGAGGCCAGCGAGCCAGCTTAAAGGGATTACATTTAGCACAATCCTCAAACCAAATTTTGACTTGGTTTTGGCATTAATGCAGCATCTCACACTGTAAAATTCCTTACGACTTCGAGTATAAAAATATACTGCAAAACATTAAGTGTTATGCCGTTTAATTAGTATGCGTTGTCTCAATGAGTCTCCTCCTGATGTCTTGAAATGGCTGCCAGAGTGGCAAGAGACCAGCTGGTGTACTGAGGAAACGGTAGACTTGTTGTCTGTCAAGACGGAAACTACAGAATAAAGAAGAAGACAGACTATCACACCCTGACACTCCCGGTCCAGTGAAAGAAAGAATGTGGGGAAAAAACAAACTTCAATAATAAACCTGTCAACACTCCAATCTGAATACCCAGGAGCCACAACTGTCTCAACTCTCCTCCCCTGCCGATAGTCATCGTCACGGACACTCCTGAGAGACACCATCTGATCTATCAGTCAGTCTCTCCAATTTCAGTCTTGTCCAATTATATCCTTAACACGGTCTAAAATACCTCTGCTACTCCAGGAAGTGAACTGTCGAGGGTTCAGGTGTATGTGTGTCTGTGCATAAGTGTGTGCCATCAGTGGCTTCATTACTAGCGCCCCGCTATTGCCTATGCCTGTCACTAAGACTCTGAGACAGCCTTGTTTGTTTGTTTCCCCGCTGTAATCTTCAGCTGAGGTTTGACGTGCGCCACAGAGCCTTAGCTGTGTTACCCACAGGCCTCTGGGAGCTGGAGTGACGCAGCATGTACCAGGAAAAAAGAGAGAGGGAGGCACAGAAGACTTACACCCCCTGCACCTGATCATTACCATGCTAAATTTATATTGATTGCTGTAGCTTAAGAGCTAAATGTGAGTTATTCCCCCAACGCGGTCCCTTGTGTAGGATCTGTGGTGGGCTGCTGGTGATCCAGAGAAACTGTGACAAATGTGCACTGTGTTTGGCCATAGACATGACATGACACATTATACAGTGCCAGGGAGCATTTATGTAAACCTGATCACCCCTTCCAGCAGTGATTTTTAATGATAAGTTGCACAGCGCTTGGATTTCACATTACATCCCCCCTGAGTGCAGAGACTTACATGGGGAAGGGGCAAACCTGAAGGAGCGGGCAGAGGGCGTTTAGCTGGTTCCTCAAGACGTTCCCAGCTTTTCCTGCCCTTGCTCTGCTGGATAAAGTAGTGTATTTGCAGTGTCTCTCCTGCAGGCATCTTTCATCACACATATGCATATGTGCCTGCACTTGACATTATCATCAGCAGATTTGTGCTAGGGGCCCCGAGGTAAGGTTGAAATACTGCTGAGGCTTCTGAGAGAGTGGCCTGCTTTAGAGAGAGTGTCCAAGGGCTAAATACGCACCCAGAGACGGCGGCAGAGGAAGCGAAAAAGCTCAGTAACTGAACCTAACAGAGCGCCCCTCAGGGGACAGCAGTAATTAAACAGTGATTAAATTAAGGGGCAATGCGGGCAAAACGCAGACTGATTGACACTCTGCTGGCTCCTCTCTCTCTCTCTCTCGCTCTCTCTCTCTCTCGCTCTCTCTGCGGGTTCAGCTCTGTCGTGGAGCATTGCCTTCCACTGACCTCTAATTACTCACCCACTCTGAATTCTTCAAGGTCCAATTTTCAAAAACTATTTTCTTAACTGTGTTAAGAGCATGGATCGCTGCACATTTGTTTCTGAGACTGAGCTGCAGGACTGGAAAAACCTACTTAAATGCATTGTGTCTTTGTGCTTCCAATGTTTACTTCAGATGAACTCACAAACTACAATCGCTCTAGCGTTGTGGCCAGAGTACTATCGGTCTTTACTATAGATAGACTCACAAAAGTACAATCGCAAGAAGCTGCCAGTGATTTAGAAACCGTACTCATGCGGAATCCAAAGCGAGACTCCCCTTTTTCGTGCCTGTAGTCGGGCAGCTTCAGAAGTGCCTTATCAAAGACTCTCCTAGGGGGGAAATACTATAAATTACCTTTGGCGACTCCTTAAACCCAAAGCAAATACACAGACAGAAGAGCTGAGCAACAGCAATAAAACTAGCTTTAACAAAACAATCAGAAAAACCAAGACACTGAAATTGCCTTACTGCGAATCTAAAATTCTTCACACGTTCCTGGCTTACCCTGCTTGCCAAAGGGCACCATGTCCTCAGTCCCTTGTATATATGTTTATAAACCAGGTCTTGTGCTTATGAAAATATGTAGTGAGGGTACTTAAATAATCTGTTAAGTCTTCTGATAGTGTACACGGTCCTCTTAGTTTGTAATACAAAATCAAAGGGCTGAATGTAGATGTAGTACAGGCCAGACAGAGAACAGAGGCCCACTTTAAAGGATGAGTTCAAGATGACAGGTATTGATTAAGTGCTCAATGAAAGCACGCCTATGAAAAGCCATCCACCACGCAGCTCATGAAAGAATCATATAGCTCAAACACAAGGCGCTCAGCAAACATACAGGCGTGAGCACAATCAAGCTTGTCATATCACAGGCCAAACACTTGACAACCTGCTTGTGGTTAAAGTCATAAAGAAAAATTATATTAAACTTTTCTTAGGGATTTTGAAAGACTATTGGTACCTATATATCTGGTTAACTACTGAAGGAAGCAGACATCAACAGTGGGCAGATAAATGTGCTTTTCTGGATATGGCTTTGCCCAGAAAGACAAAAATGATTCCATATGCCAGAATCCATTATTCTTTGGTTTGAACAGCGCAGTTTGACACCACACATTCCTTTTACTCCTGACACTGGTATTGGAGGGAAAAGAGGAAGGGTGTTCTCAAAGATAACATGTGAATTTCATTTCTTGGTGAAACGGCGGAACTGGAAGACTTAACCCTGCCGAGCAAAAATTGGGCCGTCGATGAGCGGTTGTCAGGGTTTGTGATGATGCCGTGCGAAGACAGCCGTAATCGCAACAGCACTGCCAGCCTGACCCACCTCATCATCCCTGACATTTAGCACAGCGCTGTTTCCCTCGCTCTCTCCCTGCATCACAGTAAACAAATGTTTTAACCCTGATTTGTATCAGTGGAACCAGAGGACATGTAGAGACGCTAAGTGTGCAAAATGTCTGAGAGAGGGGGTGGGAGAAAGAGGTAGAGAAAGGGAGGAGAAATACGGATGGAGAGGAAGGGGTGAGAGAAAAAAGAGATAAAGACAGGGGAAAGGAAAACGGAGAAGGAGAGGGAGAGAGCAGACCAGCAGGGAGAGTGATCTGGCCAGACTGCCACCAAACAGGGGGTCACTGAGACTAATCCCTAAGGAAAGCTGTCAGGTCTCTGGAGACAGTCTTCTGATGGAAACTAGGCAATAAATGCTTCTTTAAGCCGTCATAAATATGCAGCTTCCTGCTTCACACACTCCCTCAGACCTGGGTCCAAGCTCATTATCCTTCATCTGTACTTGCAGGTTTGCACGCCACGTTACAGGCGGGATCAGTAAAAGCCCCTTAAGGTTAGCCTCAGTGGGATATGTGGCTCGCATCTGGGACTAGAAAGCAGGTCCATCAAATCAAGACCGTTGGATTTTTATTTATACATTTTTTTTTTTTAAAAACATAATCATCGAATAAATAAATCTATACTTGACTTGTGAGGTTTGGTTAAACTTTGAATGCACTCAAACAAACCATAATTGTTCAATGAGCAGTTAGACTTTCAGATAACCCCAACATTAAAGGGGCTGTGTGGAGTTTTCAGAAAGTTGTTTTTAGTGACAATTTCTAAGCTAACATTAGCTGCTGTGAGAACCTTCTTCGTCTTTTGTTTTTATTGCTGCTGTTGAGGAGCTGAACTCTAACTGAAGAGAGGTAAGGTACTCTGGAGTGCACATATCACATCTGTTGTATTTTGGCGAAAAAACCCATCCCGAGTCCTTTACATAGAAATCAGTCCACAGGCTGCTATAGGCAGCCGAGAAAGTCGGAAAAGGGCTCATTTTTTTAAGCTATGTTACCGTCTGTTCACACAGAGGTAATATAAAGCGATTAATACATGTAAAGCATTAGTACCTTTAAGTGTGTATGGTTTGCCTTTTTTCCATTATGTGTGGAACTATATGTGGTTGGAAGGATCATGTGAATAATTGTATGGATACATCTCCAGGTAAATCAAATATGTCAGAAAGGTGCACTTTACAGACCCATCACACAAATATGTTCAATATACAATTTGAGATCCATGAATAGCATTGACGAAAGGCACATTTGACTTGATTACCTCTTGACATTTCCTTTCTTTGAATGAAGGCAGCAGAAGATAAGGCAATCACTGCGCTGACATAGTGTAAATATATAAATATGCTCATTTATCCTGGTCTCCAGATAAAGACATAAGGGCATATAAATGCATGAATGGACAAAGTCTCTCAGCGGGTCCCTGCCTGCCTGCTTCCCCTGCCTGTCTCTCTGTAGAGACTGACAGTACAGCAGCGTGCCCTTCATTATCAACGGGTAATGCTCATCACAACGGCCGTGGCTTTTCTCCATAAAAACCCAAGTCGCACTCACAATGAGAAATAGGGGAGATAAGGTGCAGGAGACCATTTCTCTTGACATTCACGATGGCAAACTCATCAGTCATGCTGTCAAAGGCACTGGTCTTGGCTAGTTTGGGATTTATGAGGAATAATGATGGGTCAAAAATAGCCGGTGAGTGCTTTGCTTTTACCTTTGGTTTGGGAGTGTTTTATATTGAGGCACGCTCTGCATAAAACCCAATTTCTTTTGTCAGTGACCCTTGCACTGACTTCACATCCAATCTCACCATGTGCTGGAGGTTTGGCTGAGCCTGTTTGGGTCGGCGCTTACATTTCCGCCTCACATGATAAAAGAGTGCGGCGGCAATACGTTTATTTAAAACGGAGCACATCGCCATGAGCTTTAAGAATGAGTGTCGCTCCTTTTGATCCACAGAGTATTATTCAAGTGAGGGTCGAGGCCTCTGTGCTGTTAATCGCACATTAATTCATCTTAGGAAAACTAAACAGCTCTGACTAAAGCAACATTAACATGGACCTGTCTTCTCCTGGGCCATGTCTGAAAATGGGACAGCAACAAAACAGTAATAGCATGTGTCAACCACTCACATTTTCTCTTCAAACTAGTGACAGGCAGTGACAGATGCTCCCAGTGCAATTCTCTTTGTAAACATTCTGGGACACGCTACCATTCAGTTATTGCGATGTGCCACCAGGTCTATAGACTTAAAGCAAATTACTCATTCCAAAGTCATTTGAAAGATGATTTCAATATTGTTGCAAGGGCAACATGGTGGAATCATACAGAACAAATGCACAGCTATAGATTCTAGTCAGTAGGACTTTAATGGGATCCCTATGAGACCATACTGCGGGGATATCCTCAAGCACCAAATTATTAGTCAATTTCAGATTATCAAGTTTATTAATTACTATTCTTAATATATCTTATGAGAGTGCCAGGAGGTATAGCCTAACTACCTAAAAGCCGCAAATGAAATGCTCGACATACATCTACATTAAATGTATTAATGAAATACTAGATTGGCTGTGTGTGTAGCTCACCTGTTAATGGAAAGTCCACGAACCAAAATGAAGGTGCACCTGCTAAAATTGCTCAAAGTGCAACATTGCTTATAACCAAAAGTGTTGTGAAATTACTGGACAAGAGAGTTTGGGGCAATTTTGATTAGAGTGTGTGAATGAGACCTCTTGAAGCTCAAGGGCACTTGTATCTGTGTGGAAATTAAGCCATGAGATTGTAGCTGAGGGGATGGTGGATTGACAGGGACATTAGCCCCTCAGCACCTCTGCTGTATCACAGCGTGGCTCTGTAAAGTAGATGGACAGGAATAGCAAATTAAATCTTAATAGTATCAAGGGATGTACAGTCAGGTTGGTCTGAACAGCACGACTGTACAAGAGCAGGACATGAAAGGTGGAGTTTTTAGTGGATAAATGAAGTGGCTATGAAGTGTTTTGGTTAATGGGACTACTCGAACCAACTTCATACAGAAGGCACAGACATATTTATATCAATTTGAAACCAGCTCCTTCACAATGCCTTCCATTCTATTCTTAAAACAAGTTCATAGGCCATGTTGTGTTCCTTGCTGTTTATTTGGATAGATTTTTTTAATTATTTACATCACTAACATGTGCACACACCAAAGAATTACTCAGTGCGAGACAGACGACGGAGTGCGAAAACACTCTGAGCAGCTGGCTTTTGTTGTGTCTTTGTTGAAGGCTTTCTCACTAGCTGTTGTCCCTTTTGCAATTCAGTGACACCACATTGCTGTGCCACAAAGACTAACCTTAATGCAGTCAAAGCCAAGTCGGCAAATCTTTGCACAAGCAACATGCATGAACGCACACACTTAGGAGGTACACAGAGGGAGCAAGGCGTATTTCAATGCATTTAGATGAGACCTTTAACAAAGGTCCCTAATGCAGATATCAATGAACCAAGGGACTGGGCTATCGGAGCGAAATTGGCTGACGGAGGGATGTCACCTCTGTGCATGAAAAATGATGGCTCCCATTTGTAAACTTCTCTTCTACCTTACTGCCCCTTCTACCACTGAAACAAGGAAACAAACCTATGACTTTTCTGGCAAATAACAAGTGGTCTGAAAAAATTGGCACTTTACTGGCCATTTCATCTGACTGTCAGGGAGCCCACAGATGAGAGTGTGAGATTTCGGTGATGACAGGATAGATTAACATCATGGACTTTGTTTTTCATCTTCCTTTCATTTTCCATACTATTCTCCGAGGACTTCAACAAAATGAAACCAATATCCATGAACCCACAAACACACAAGTGGAGCTTTCAAAATATTAGATTATGTGTGTTGGATTGGACAATCTGCTGTTTCTTGCCACAAACTCCACTGTTGTGCTTGACTTGAGAGCCAAAGGCAACACCTAAAGATGAACAAACTGCTGCACCAATTAAATTAAATATATTTATATTTCATATATAAAACCTCTGACCTCTTTGAAAGTGTGGAGCTAAGGTCTGAACGCAAACATCACAGGTCGTATATAATATAACAATTTACAGAGCTTGCAGAAATCATGCCAAGCATATAAAATGTGTTAAGTAACATAATATGCATACTGAGCATTTTTAAGGAAACAATGATATATTGCTAATGATCCTAGAATGAATTACTGGATTTTTAAAAGCAGCGTGTTGAGTCAAAGGTGCAGAGGTTAATATAGGCAAACAGGCGTCTCTGCTGGAAAATGAAAACTTCCTAGTGGAATGTGATGGCCAGCCTAAATGCTGACATTGTGGTTTCGCTGATGGAGTGACTTTGGGAAGGTTTGTGGTCCGCCAGTGTACAAAGCTGTGCCTTGAGGGTAAGGGGTACATTTGTTAAGTTAATCACATAATGAGCCCAATTAAACATGGGAGAACCCAGGTGAAATGCGAGCTGCCACAGAGCCTTCAACAAATCAGACTCTGCTGATTCCCTCCCTGGACACGGGCTGGACAATCCAGTTTCAGCTCCAATAATCCTCTGCTAAGTATTCACTTCAACGTTTATACAGTTTATCTTATTAATGTATGTACAGTATGCTGTGTCTGTATTGGGTGAATTAATTTAGCCGGAATGTGTACATTAACCTCTAGGGTAGCCTGGATTAGGGCTGTGACTAATGATTATTTTCATTATCCATTAATGGCAATGTTTACAGTATAAAAAGGCCAGAAAACAGTGAGAATGGTGATGTCTTTAAATTGCTGGTTTTGTCCGACCAGCAGTCCAATACACAAGGATATTCAATTTCCAATGATATAAAACAGAGACAAGTAGTAAATCCTCACATTTAAGAGGTGAAAGGCTGCAGTTTGGCCTGATAAATAATTTAAAGTCCCTGAAAACCTATTTTCTCAATAAACTTCTTAGTATGATTAATGGGGTCCTACATGAACACAAAATAATCTGCCAAAGTCAGAACAGTTTTGGTTATTTCAAAGAGATTTCTGTATTTGTGTTTGCGTTGGTGCATTTCTAGCCAGTTGTGGGCATACTTCTTTACACCAATCAGGATTTTAGCTATAATTGAATCAAAATTGAATCAATGAAACTAATTCTAACTGTTTTCTTATGTTAAGTCTGATCAAACCGCACACACGCAGTCCTGATGGAGTAGATTTGCTGAGTTTTTGAGTGTATAACTCTTAACAAATAATACCAGAATCTTCTCAACACTTTGTCGGTTGTTGCCAATTTAGCCCTGAAAATGTAATGTTACATTACATTTGTAAGATTACATTACATTATCGTAAGAGTGTAAGATTTGAAGTTTTCGGGATCTTTAAACAATTCAACTAAACAACTCAATAATGATAACGTAATTATTTTAATCCATCAATAGTCCGGGTTTATCCTGACAATTAATAGGCGTAGTGTTACACAGTCTGTCACTTGAACCTCGAACAACACCACATCCATTTCACCTGAAACATTTGCTGAAATGTATAAATATTTCCTGACATTTCACCTCTCAAGCATTTTGGTGCCTAGTGTGCAGTATAACTGTTATGTGTTGATGACAAGAGAACCTGAGAGTTCAAGTGTTCTTGAGAGGGTCTGCAGGAGGATAAATGACTCCAGGAGCAATTAGACTTCCCTGAGTGCTTCCTACATATCTGTATCTCCACAGGCACAGCAGGCCTGAGGTCAAAGATCTTCAGGGTTATACACTGAACAAGTTGAACGGCAGTAAAACAGCACATTCATGTGCCATCCTCTTACACATAAGAGTGCCTAATCTTGGAGCATCGTCCTCTTCAAAACCATTTCTAGTTCACGTACAGTTCGAAGGGCTGGAGCATTATGACTCCTTGCTTTATGATACAGAAATCTCTGCTTTATCTGTTCATTGAGAGCTATGGCCTGTTGGTACATAGGTTCATTACTGAATGCAGAACAGAAGTAGCCAAGGATAGGGCTGCCATAAACAAAGGTGATACAGCTGTTACGGACATACAGTGCATTAAAAGATGAATACATGGGGAGATACATGGACACTAATGAAAGAACATTTCATCACCATCAAGGGTTTATAAAAAGGCCCAGCACTCTGCCCGCCACTATCCACTAATCTGGATGTAGAGGATTTGCTCAGAGTAAGATGGACAAGGGAAATTAAGGCAGGCACAATTTACCAGATCACATTGCGATGATTTGTTAATAAAATGCAAAGTGACGGGCTGGATGTGAGACAGCGACTAAAGCGCGGCCGTGATTTAGACTTAATCCGTCATTATCCCGCCTTTGAAGTGACCTCGCTGTGCATGTTCCCACTGTGACCCAGAAGCACACTCACAGCTTCTTCATTAGCCAGGATGAAACAGAGCCACAGCGACTTTGATGTCCCGTCCTGTCCACACAGACGCACGCACACACACACACACACACACACACATCACAGATATGCTTGACTATATCACTGACAACACTGAGGCATGAAAAAACATTTCGGGTTTTTAATCAATTATGGCTTTCACCTTTGGGGCAGCACATTCACTACATATGATAGCAGCAGCTAAGGGACAATATTCCAATTGCGTGCTGAGATTGAAATGAAAGAGATTGTATGGTTAGAGGGTAGACAAAGGCTGCAATTACGCACAGCTGAACATCCCTAGCTGGATTTACATATGTGCACGCAAAAAGGCCTATGCCACATGCGATTTCACTGATATAATTTATGTGTCCCCAGTGATTTATCATCCTTAGATCACTGAGTGGAAATCAAGCACAGATGTACACACATGCTGCCACTAAATGATAGCTGTTATAAAAGTTTATCATGTCAACGGAACGGAACGAATCAAACTGGTACAGGTTGCCACCACGGAAAATGGTGGCCAATCAGAGGAAGTTATTTGGTTGGACAAAAACAGATAGAACACGTGCAGAACATGTAGCAACACTGGCCTTTGATTAAGAAAAAAAAACAATCTTACGTCCATTAGGGCCCATAGGGACAGAAGGCACACATGTGAATGGGGAGGAAGGGAATTCCGTGACCCAAAATGAACTTCCCTTCCCGCCCTGGGGAAGGGGCCTAAAAATCCCAAGATGGCGCAGGGCCGTCCCCGCCGCCCTCCTACGCCAGGGCGTCGAAGCTCGCCAGGCTTGGGCCTGCGGTTGTCCTTGTACAAAATTAAGTCACCCATAGATTGTTCCCAATTGGCCCAGTACCGACAATGGCCACCAGGTGGCTTGCGGTTGGGAAAATATCCCAATTGTTCCCCTCCGTCCCTAGTAAGGGAAATCCCCCTCCCATAGGGGTGGGATTATCAAGGACGATTGGGAACAATTTTGGTGTGGTAATCGGCCCAAAATGAAGGTTCGCTTATCATTCCCGCGATCATATTTAAAGCTGTTTTAAAGCATTTTTTGGTCAAGGGGACCTTCAGTAGACCCTACTCGGACAGGGGGGCCCTTCCCCGGGATCCATGCCCACCCAAGAGTGCCCCTTTCCCGGATCCAATTGGGAACACTGTACCCCCATTCTAGAGCCTGTTAATTGTTCCAAAATGAAGGTTCCATTATCATTCCCGAGATCATATTTAAAGATGTTTTAAAGCATTTTTTGGTCATTTTTTGTTAAGTCTTTGTTCAGGGGGACCTTCAGTAGGTCCTACCCGGCCAGGGGGGGGGCCTTCCCCGTGATCCATGCCTGTCCAAGAGTGCCCCATTCCCGGATCCAATTAGGAACACTGTACCCCCATTGTATTGCCTGTTAATTGTCCCAAAATGAAGGTTCCCTTATCATTTCCAACATCAGACTACTGATTTCTGGCTTATTGGTGGGTGGAACGATTGGGAATATCTTGGGACATTCAGGAAACCGACCAGGTCAAAAGTTCACCTATCAACCAATTAACCAACATTCCAGCCAATTAACTCCAGTTTGAGCCTTTGCACTACAGCTGCAAAGTTGCAACCTTTTCCAGCTAGATGTTGGGTTTATGGAGAACAACTGACTTGACTTTGGGGCTGCTGGGTGCACGTCAATGCTCAATTTCTGCCTTTTCTCTTCAGTAACTGCTGCTTAGTTACCCTCCCCCCACAGTTAACATGATACGTTGGTTAATTTTCCCAATTGTTCCCAAATGTCCCGCAGACAAACATAAGGGAATTTTGGTCATGGCGGGGTTCGGCGCCACCATTCTATTGGCACCCCCCAAGTTGAAAAATGAAAAAAAGTTTGTTAAATGTCCCAATTGTTCCCCCCCGTTCCTGGGAGAGGCATAAGGGAAGATTAAACATGGTGTCCGGTGGTCACCAGAGTGCATTATGGGTAATTTTTGCCTTTGGGACCCCCACCCAAAATTTAACATTGACAGATTGCTAATCATCCCAATTGTTCCCAATCGGGACAGCTTCACGACAGCGCCCCTAACAGGAAAGGGTACGCCAACACAGATTCTGCCCTATCGGCCCAAAGCTTCCCCAATGGCCCCATTGGTTGTGTGA
>JAVQJF010039700.1:0-35309 GCA_036023855.1 Gadopsis marmoratus | reverse complement strand
CACTGGCCAGGCCAAGAAATGGTCCATCACATAACCCACTGTAAAACCACAACTTGTAGTTTGTACACTTCCTTGTTTGTACAGATTAAACCACCAAGATATAACATGTTAATTAGTGAAGTTTAGAGGTGCTGCTAGGTGGATTCTGTTACCTTTGGACGGAGCCAGGCAAGCTGCCTCACCCATATTTACAGTCTTTTTACAAAGCTAAGCGGCTGCTGGCTCTAGCTTCATATGTAACGTACAGACATTAGAGTAGTATCAATCTTCTCATCTACCGCTCTGCAAGAAAGTGAACAAGTGCAGTTCACAAAATGTCAAACTATTCTTTTAAGTTCCTATTCTGTTGAAATTGTGAGGTACAGTAAATGTTTTCTGTTTCCCACTCCACAGCCCAGCTCCTCATCAACCTTGCCCACTAACTGAAGACACCTTCAGCCCTGAGCTTTTCTCATGTGGTGACTCTGACCCTCTAGATGGTTTACTGGAGCTCTGTGATAAGCACACAGCTGAGTTACCGGACAAGGAGAAGTCTTTAATAAGGGTCCTCCAGAAGAACAACCATCTGGAGGCCGTTGTTGAGGACTGTGGCCTGACAGAGGCAAAGTTTTATTTGGGTGACAGCCAGGATTACCCTGAGAACCTCAGCCTTGCAGAACAGACCCATCAGAGGAGCTGCCAGATACAGACACCAGTGGAGGTGCACTTGCCCATGGGGACTGGCTTTGAGGAGAACTGTGGGCAGAGTCTTTTGACTTTAGATAGAGACGTTCTTCAGGCTGTTCCTCATCCAGACACAGAGGCTGATCAACTGGAAAGTTCTGGGGAAGAGAATGTAGAAAGGGTCAACTCTGAGCCAGAAAAATGTTTGAGTTCTGTAGCAATTTTAGAATTCAAGGACCGTGAGGCCGGACCTCAGGAGGAAGTTCTGGAAGACATCTGCTCTGAGAAGCAGGTTTTAGAAAATCACGTCATCGCTGAGGTTGATGCTCTCGAGCATGTTGAAAGCACTAAGGTTGACGCTAAAGATGTCAGCTGCCCGGAGGAGTTTAAGAACTCAGACATACGACAAGAGCCATACCATGAAAAAAGTGAAGAATCTGAGAGCAAAGAGCCACTTGAGTCTGAAACCCATGGAGAGATGCACAGTGTGCGTGGTGTGCCAGAGGTGGAAAGTGGTGGCAATGACACCGTTCAGCCGGTGAACCAAAAGCCAGTTGAACAGGAAGTGGATTTAGTTGGGACCAAAGACTTGAGCGATGAGGACAGCCACTCTCTGCCATCTTCCAATGAGAGCATCGTCAAGGTTAGCGATGAAGAAAGCATTTGTGGCGAGGCCGAGGACTCGATCCAGGCTGCAAACGGCTACATGAAGACGTCTCCTGAGAAGGTCACTCACTGGTCAGAAGTAGAGGTCTCCAGTAGAAACATTTTGGGCCTACACATGAATGGATGCCCTGTGGCCAGGGAGGACATTTCCACCCAGGAGGATGAGGACCTGCGATACATGACTGACATCGGTGACGTGAGTAAGTCTCTGGACCTTAACTCGACTGTAACTGCTGGAGATTTGACTGAAAATAGTGACTTCAGCATCTTAGAGACCAGCTGCACATCTGGATTAGCTGATAACAAATGTACGGAGCAGGAGACCCTGTCCTCGCTGTCTCTGGACACCATAGAGGAGACTCATGAGGTGGAGGTGAATTAGTTAAACGACTGAATGGCAACTATACTCTGAAGCCGCACGGTGGTGGGAGGGCTGCACCCTCACTAAGCCAGAACAATGGATGGTGGGAGTCGCTACTTGTCAAAGACACGTTCGATCACGCACATAAACAAGGTACATGCTGCGAGATGTGTTCTGCTCCAAAATATCTGCCCATTGTATACCATCTTCACAATGTGGACGATCCTGTAAGGACAGAGGCATATTGTGCTTTAACAGTACCATAGAATTTTAAACCGGTCTATTTTTTTTATTTATTTTTTTTAAATAGTATGCATTTCATTTTAAAATTCATATCTTAATTTACTGTCAGGTACATTCAAAATTGGCGTTATTTTTCTCCTTACTGCCGCCTCTGCCATGGATGATGATTTGGCTTTTTGGGAACAGCAGAGGGTGCTCAAGTCTACAAAAAGGATGCATCTTAAACCTGATTTATATATAAAGAGCTAAAGGTTTTATTGTTGTGTAAATGGATACAATGCGATTTCAAAAATGTTCATTTTAAGTTTAATGTGATTTTCTCTGAAATCTATTTTGTGTGGGAACTTAAATCACTAAACATTTAAGAGTCAAATTATGACAGAAATAAACATTTAAATTAAAGGATAGATTCACATTTGTTCAACTCTGTTAATACATGTTCGTATCTACTTTGAAAGAGTTTTTGATTGCTGTAATTGTTTCTACTGTCAAGAAATCCCTTCTTGATGAGACTTTTTTTAAAATTCTAAATCCTAGTGTCTTTCTGAAGTTCACCTTAAGCTAATAGTAATAATTACAATTTGTTAAAAATAATTTTAACACAATTTTAATTGTTTCCTTGCTGAGCTGCAGTGAAGGGACCATTTTTTATTTAAAAAAAATTATTTTGTTAATTAGTAGATTTAGTTTTTGTTTGATAACTTTCATTGAAATCACTTTAGGAAGGGATCTCTTTACAGCCAGTGGGCAGGAGAAACAATAATGGCAACCAAAACCTGTTTGAGTGTACATGTGAGGACAGACTTGGAAAAAAAAATCCTTTTAAAAGCACTGGAGAATCCCAAACAGCTATTCCCACTCTCATTTACAGCCTCACTTAATGTGAAACCCATAAAAATCTCTGTGTTATTTAAGTCAACAACTGTGTCCTACTGAATCCTGATAATGTAAGTTTAATGCTGTTGAAGTCACTAACTCCAGATGGCTTGCTTTGTCTACAGATGAAGAAATGCTGTGAGAGATCAACATTAAACCAGTTTAGTAACATATAGTAGGTTTTTTTTATATGCCAACAAAAGCACAAATAATTTGGTTATGTTTAAGAAATTTGATGTCATAATAAATTATCAGAATAAGAATTTGTAGTGTGGGAACAATAGAAGCAAATTGAATTTAAATCGGTACTTTCGTCACACCGTGTGCAATAGACACCTGTTCAGTCCAGTGATCCTGGTAATGATGTGCATTCTTATTATTTCTGTAACATGTTTAAGGTTTATGTACACTAGAACTTTATCATTGTTAGTCTGTGTTGGTTGCTGTTTTTGCAGGTTATTTATTTCATGTTAGGGGTTGTATTGCTTTTACACTGCTTTGTTTCGAACGAACCACTGGTTCTGGTGGACTTTTCCCTTTTTTTTTTTGTTAAATTAAGTATTTGATTTATTTGTTTGTCGTTCCATCATGTTCTGTGAGCCAGTTATTCTGAAGCTTCGGTAAGCTGAGTGCAGTTTCACCTTGACGACGTACTTCACACACTACTGCTGTTGCTTGTGATTTTTGTTCTTTTTCAGAGGGTTTTAAAAAGAGTTTTTGCACATAAAAATGAGCCGTGTCACATCTAGTGGATTGTAGAGTGTTGGGTTTTGCTTTCTGTGTTCCATTTTAAATTAGTTCAGGTATTTCTTTGCAAAGTTGAGCTGTACGGAAAGCTTTTTTATAACCTGCCTCTACAAGGGCAACAGTAATAACCCGAGTGATGGCGTCCATAGAAATAAACAAACTAATCTAATTTTATTTCAAATAAATACTTTCCTTCTTTACTATGTTACATGTGACTGTTTGTTTACTTCTGTGGCTTCATATTACTGGTGTCTTCCCATACATTTCTTATAGCTTTAAGGCAAAATATTGGAGCAATCCTGCCACCTAGTGGCTGAAAATGAAGTGTATTAACCACACTGAATTTCAACTTAAAAATCAGACACAAGCAGAAAAGGCCATTGCTATTTTGTGAGGTTTGTTTTATACTGCAGATATAATGTAGTTTGAAATATTTTACATATTGTACATAAGATATGTCCATAATGAAACAAGTTAATTAAGTCTACATATTGATCATTTTAACCAGAAAATTGACAAATAATCAAGTTGCAGTAGGACTGCAACGAACAGTGATTTTCAATATTAATTATTCTATTTTCTGATTAATCAATTCATTGTTAAACCCTTAACACGTGAATTGTCCAACCAGCAGTCAGAAACCCATTTATATTTAATATATAACGATATTAAACAAAAAGCAGCAAATCCTCACATTATAGTATATTTTCTTGACTTAAAAACATGATGTAATTGATTAGCAAAATGGTTATTGTTTAATTTTCTGTCAATTCACTAACTGATAAATCAAATTGTTTAAGCTCTCATTTCAATATTGTAGGCAAGAAAGACCTTTACAAATGCCTTACAGTGTACAGGAATAAGTACTTCTGCAGCAGATTTACATGATATAATTTACAGTTGTATGAGAAAGGGTCATTTTCAAATGGCAAAAGATTATCTGACAGGGCTGTCTGTGAAATTCATGGCCAGATGTGTCAGCATTGGCGCTGTAGAAGGAAAAAAAAAAGAGAACCATGTCAGAGAAACATGCATTAATAATTCAGAGTTCATTTTAAGCTGTGCCTACCTAACGGGGAATCATTTTCTTAAATAGGACAACTGATGCTGTAATCATGCTTTTGTTGCCCATATTATTCTCACCCATTGCAGCGCTCAGATTGCTTTATGCAGTACTTCTTCCAGCCAGCAGATGCCATAAATGGCAGGTCAACGACTGAATATACCTCAGTGGCAATCTGGATGAGTACCAGGGGGACTGTTTCTGTGTGTTAGGCCACAGTAATGGTCCATAATGCTGATGATAAGAGAGTGCCTCGGTACCTGTTGGAGCTCAGAGGATGTAGGCAGGGTGCAGGAAGTCCTTGGGGACGATACCCACAGTGCCGTTCAGCTCGCCGACCCACCAGCCGTGAATGTTGTACTCCTGGATCCAAGAAGAACAAATAAACAACCTTAAGTCTCCGAGGGGTCCAAGGACAAGTAAACAAAGCAGCGTTAAGCACCAATCTCACATTTTTATTGTGTTTATTGAGTTTGTCTCATAGCATTAACAATGGAACGACCATTCAAATGATTTGAACTGCGATTACATGTGGCCCTGATCCCTTTCAGTGTCCAGGAAAAAATCACACGGTTAAACATGCTCTTGTACTGTATAAACTCAGCTTGAGCAAAGAAAATTCAGGACAGTTTAGATCCCATCTGCAAAACAGCCATGTACAATATTCTAATAGATGTTGGGGTGCATTAGCTTTAAGGGTTTTCATTTAAAAGTGGAAAAGCAGTAAATAAGACTATTGAGACAGTGAGTGTCTAAAGCAAAACTGTTTCCAAAGTAATTATAACAAGACTTATATTAGATCACAGATTAAACACACTGTAATTTAAAATTAAGTCAATTAAATCTTGTACTGAAACATATTTCACCAAAAGTGCAATACCTTTAAGATTTTTGGACAGCTAAAATTAGATAAAAGTTAAATTAAATAAACAGCTTTAGGACATTATTTGGGATATTATTGTAAATTCTGCTGGATATTTGGAATAATTTTGACTAAATCATGGGGGAATAAAAACATCTACAATATTTTGTATCCATTTGAAAAGTTTTATTTGAATAAATTCATAAATATAAATTAAATTAAGGCATTTCTTGTCAAAAAAACCCCATCTCCACCTGACTGGTTTTGACTCACTGAATTAAAACTGAATTTGTGAGTATGTGTCCTACAATAAGATGTTGAAAATGTAATTTAGACACACTGAGCTGCTGTCAGGCTAAAATCTTACCTTAAAAATAAATGTCACTTTTTAAATAGACGCTTAATGAAAGGTTTAATTATTGTTAGCTGAATCCTTTAAGTTGCTTTTTACAACTTACATGTGTGTTAAGCCTTTGAGGAAGTATCGAAATGCATTGAATCAAATTGTGAGAAATTGAAAGGATTGAATTGAAAGAATCACAATCAAATCCATGTTAGATAAAAATGCATACACTAATACACAATTAATTGGTTAAACAATCACAACATTAATTGAGTGCAAATATTTTAGAGCTACGGCCCATAAAGAATCCAAAACATGCACATATTGTTTTGTGTACAACACATTTTCCATCATGTTTTTCAAATCTAAAAACTCCATTTTGCACATTTCAGCCGCCTCACATGAGACTGAAATAACAAAACCTCTTTCAGGGATCATTCAGGGATTTAAGCATTTTAGGAACTTGACTCACATTATCAACCACATGATCATCTGATCACAGCAGTTGGGCCCTAACTAGACCTGTAGCAGATCAATATTTGGCCAGAGACCAGAGGGGCGTTAAAGCCCGGCAGAGGAGGCACCAGCCGGGCCGTCATTTTCCTGCCCTGATGGAACGGAGAGTCTGGCCACTCATCTCTCCTCTGTTCTCCAGCAGATTGAGAATGGCTGCGTGAACAGTTTGTCTCGGCGCTGAGGAGAAGACGAGAATCTACACACAAGCACACACTGCATACGCGTCAAGCACACACAGGTTTGGTGTTTCTTCCATTGATGACTTGCATACTTACACTTCTTGTTCTTACATGTTGTAAACTCACACACATACTCTTGACATGATGGACAGCATTTTGTCCAAGGTTCGGCCTATCCAGACCTGACACCTCTCTCAAGCCAGAGGAATGAGGCCTGCAGCTAATGAGTGGCGTTTGGACAGCAAGGATGAATTGATCGCTTAGAAAACGATAAACCACAAGACTCCAGTGTGCTTACGGCACAACCAGGTACCCACAATGAGCAGAATGTCCATCCAGGCATCATCGTTTGCTCCTACGAACCTCACTGACAGCTCTGACTGGGCTGTTCCAGTATGCTTGGCTCTCTGACAAACTCTGCCTGGCAATTCAGTGTGTGTATGAGCTCATAACGCAGGGGAAAGTTAAGTCCGAAATGGTCTTTTTATGCTCCCCATAAGACCGTAGAGGGAAAAGCCCGGTTGCGGAAAGCTGGCTCTGGTTCCCATTCGTGATAACGTGAACAGAGGAGGAGAGGGGAGACAGACGGACGGGGGGGAGGCATCGGAGAGAGGGAGCGAAACAGTTTTTCTCTCCCTCGGGGGCGTCGCAGCACTATTCCACCAACCGTAGTGACAGAGGGTTTTATTTATCTCCATGGCCCATCTGTGCAGTCGGTCTCAAATTCTCCCTGAGAAAGGTCTTTTGGATTATCAGCGCCGCCATTTTAATACAACTGCTACATCACAGAGTGGGTGCCAATGGCAGTGGAAGTCTGTCAGGCGTGCAGAGTCCATCTTCCTCATACTTGAGATGGGTTCACCCAGAGTACACCTGCTGTAATAGGGACATTCCAAGAGGCGTGGAGAGTAAATTATCCAAATGACAAAAACTATACTAACTCCTCAATGTCCCCTTCCTTCTGTTCGTTTGCCTCTTTTTTGTCTTTTAAGTTGATTTGTTTTTGTGTGATGTCGCTCTGAAATGCTAGAAGAACAGGCGTATTATCAGCTCATTGTAGCACTGTGAGCGATTGGGCGAGTTGTTTGGCATCCAACTGAAATGGAAGATGCTCCCTTCCAAGATGCTGTGGGGTGGGGAACAAAAATCAAGCCTCCCTGAGTGGCTGAGTTCTGGGAAATGTCTGGTTTTTATCTCATTAACACAAGACGTGCCAGGGTGCACAGTGTGCTGCCTTGAGTGTGAGAGGTGACACGTATCAGAGCCTGTGTTTTGCTGCAACCTGGATGCGGATCCAATCGACTCTGTGTGTGTGTGTGTGTGTGTGTGTGTGTGTGTGTGTGTGTGTGTGTGTGGTGTGTGTGTGCGCGGGGGGGGGGGCAAACAGCGCCGTGCCGTGGCGGCTGCAGCGCGGCGACTCGTTGACCTCCCAGTGACTTCTCCGCCGAGAGGAGCGGGGAGCGAGCGTGGGCGGGTCTGGCACCGAGAGTGGGGTTGCCATGGCAACACCTGCAGTGTATCGGCGCGATCGTTTATTTACCACTCAGGGGGCTGGCTAATGGTGGCATCCTGATGGGCCCATCGCTCATGTTCCCGACCGGAGGACGGATTGACAGCCACCCGAGCCTGGAGCGCGGAGAAGGTGAGTCGAGGTTGGTCGGACGCGGGGAAAGGCGGGTGTCGCGCCGCCGTCACGTACCTGAACAAAGCACAGCTTTAACAGCCCTCTCGCTCAGAAAATGCACCTTTATTTCGGGGTCGAAAACGTAAAATTCCGATTCTGATTGCGTGTCCTCTTCCTTTCCTCTTTTCCTTTCTCATCTTGTTCTCAAACGCGCGCGCACACACACACACACACACACACACACACACACACACACACACACACACACAATCCCAAATGCATACAAACTAGGGGGAGTGCTAATAAGCCTGACACATGAGGCATCTTTCCTCGGCCACCAGCTGACTGAGGCAGGCCTTGGGCGTGATGGAGCGCAGGAAGTCTCTCATTGCCCTGCCGCTGAACCCGCCGCCTGGGTGTTACAATCCCTCCCTCCCTCCTCATCTCCGTCCCCCTCCCGCCTATCCTCCCATTCCCCTCTTTCCATTTCTCCTTTAGCACACTTTCAGCTTGCATCCTCTCTGGGGTTTTTTTTTCCTGCGTTTCTTTCTCCTCCACACAGACTCATCGGATGCACTGCGGCTCTCTGCAGTCCTTCCATCACTGGTCACTCTAACAAAGAAACATGGACACCTCCACCAGACAGAGGCACACGATCTGTAACCTGCTATCAGGTTAGAGAGAGCCACACAAATAACCCGGTCATACCTGAATTTGTGGGGGGGGGGGGAAGGGCCCCACATTCGGATGGTTCTAAGAGTCTGCAATCGTGTCGAAATCCATCCAGAAATATGCATGATAATTCTGCACAACCAGAGATCGAAACGGCTACTTAGTGTCCATTTTTTTTCCAAGTGGGCTTTTAATTAAATCAGCGAATTGGCTTCAAATTGGAAACATGACAGAGCATGAGAACGTTTTGAAAATATCTCAGGGACGATGAGATTTAATAAAAAGCAAACCTACTCGCTCCTTTCTAATGCACGCCTGGGATTACAGATAGCTCCTTAACTTAATAGCAATTTAAAGTGGATTTGTGTATGCCACTGAGTGTCTGTAATGATGGCTGTTTACGCCGCCCCTCATTTATAATAATTAAGCAGAATGGATTGGGGGTGGGTTGCTCGGACGCGGTTCTGGGCTATTGGCTTGGGCTGAATAATGACCTACTGTAGTTGACCGGGGGATGACCGCTGCCTCCTGCATGACCCCAAACCCCAGACTCACCCCCTGCTACTTTGGGTGGTAAATAGGATGTCTTGCCTGTCTATAGCGTCTTGGTGTCTATGGCCACAATAGCAGCTAGGGGTCTTTAAATGGGTGTGTGACAGAGAAAAGGAGAAAGGAGAAAGGAGAAAGGAGAGGGGGGGGGACAGTGTTCACACAAAAGAATAAAGGGATCCACGCTCTTTGTCTCTCTTGCTTGACTTTTCCCATCTGATTGTTTGCCCACTTTTCCTTTTCTTCAGCTGCATTCAGTCGGCGTGACCTGTGGGCAGCGAGTAAACACAGGGAAGCCTGTTCTGACCCTAAAGAAAGACTCTCGCAGGTAGCCTGGGTGGGGGTGGCCATTTAAACGCAAAGTGAATTTCAGTTTGTCTTATTGCAATTTTTAACATCATAACTTGCATTTAAAGGAGACTGTAAATCACAGCAAGTAAATCTGTAAGGCTGTAAATCAGCTCTTCGTGTTTAATAAGAGACTCTGCTAGAAACCGCCACAAGGTGTCAGTGGTGTCCATGTTCTCCTGGTCTCTAACAAGCAGCTGCAGCTGAACCCTTTGGCCAAATGTGATGTGACGCTCTGCTTTGGGGGATGCACCGATTGGCTGGCCTGTCTCCCTCTCTGTGGGTTTTGGTTGGACAGCGGATGGAAGAGGCGAGGTGAGCAGGGCGATGGAGCGAAAGAGGAAGAGGTGGCAGCAGCGCTTGCCAGAGTTTTAAGGACCCTGGATGGGTTTGTGCCATAAATCTCTTCCCACTCCATCCCACCGTTCTCCACGAGTGCCTGTGGGAATACAGGAATGTGACAGCTGACCTGTAGAGCCCATGTCTTTTGATTCTGGACGCATAAATTAAAGGGCAAGAATGTGGGACACCTCGTGGCTTAGTGTGGGACATGGCCGACAAAGTATACAGGCATTACACATGTCAGGGAGGAGTGAAACAATAGCTGCTAAATTAATAAAACACACTGTAATCCTATACGAAATATCAGATGCACGTTTCAGGCTATAATGCAGTGCAAATGTGTGTGAAACATCTCAACAATTTGTGTTGCAAAAAAACAGTATTTGTCATCACACATTAAATGTCAGCGTAAAGCCATAATGCGCATTAGAAAAATGCAAGCTCTCAGAAATGAAATGCCACGGCAGAACTCACAAGACTGATTTCACGGTGTGTTTCTACCTCATGTATCAGCGCGCAGAGCATCAGCACCAAGCTCTGCAGAAAGCAAGTTGGGCATCACTGAAATTGGCGGCAGTGGCGCACTGCGAGATTAATTCCCTTGAACTAATGGGATTCATATGAGTTGTGAGGTTCCTAATTTATTTACTTTGTCAGTGATACACAGATACGCGCACACACACACACACAGCAACACACAAGGGGGGGGGGGGGTGGACACAAATACAGTAAAAATGCTCCCACTTTACAGTAAGTGAGAGATCAATAATGACGAATGAGGGCCTTTTATACAATCGGCATGTTCTCCTCAGTTCACAGCCATATGACACCAGGCCTGTGGCTATCCCATTCTGCACTTCAGCAGTCAATCACATCCCAGCTTTAAAAATAACAGTTTGTTAGCACCATTGATTTAGCACTTAGAGCGTGTCCTTATTACCTTGTAATTATGGTCAGTGTTGACATAACAGCACAGACAACCAGGCCTCCCACCCTCTAAGAGAATTTATGGGCCCTGGTTTTATTACAGCCATTTCATGTGTCTGGGTCCCCAGTTAAGCGACAGACTTGAGTTCTAGCCAAGGGCCCGTATTTCACTCATCGAGGTCAGGGTTCTCAGGAATCCCCCTGTAAAACTGAGTGCCGACGAGGCCTGCGCGTACACGGAAGATGCAGGGAAGCCCTCCCCAAGGGCTCATTAAAATAAATAGCTGATTACAGGCTATAATCCAAATAATGCTATTCATGAGGGAAATGTAACGCTTTTAGGATGCAAAATGGGACACTGGTGGAGTTGTGTCGTCACACAAAACCAAACATCCGGAAGCCGTCCGGATATCACTTCTTAATAATTTACAACCAGATCCTCACATTAAATCCATTAGAGGATAGTTGGAAAACTCTCTCGTAGTCTGTCACCATGTTATGACTTCAATGTACAGCTTGACAAAACAAGAGTAATCTGTGTCATTAAGATTGTGAGATACTACAACCAAGTCTTGCTTCCAACCTGGACGTAGTTTGCTTTTAAGGTCTTCGGTGAAGCAGTAATCCGATCCATACAGTGAAAGGTGATAGCCTACGCCAGGCAGGGCTGAGGCAGTTTGAGGTGGATCCGTAGCACGGAGCCAGGTCCCCTTTGTTTGCCCAAGTTTGCTACCTTTGTCATCCTTGCGTGAAAAATGGACATGGCTGTTTTGACATTTTCCCCCATCAACCAGCACACACAGAAAGAGAGGGGCTGGCATCTCATTAATCTGGCACTGCCAAGAGAACCTCAATTAAAAGTCCATCTTCTGTCAAGAGCATATTTCACCTGTGCCACATCTGATCCTGTAAACAAAAGGCTCTATATGGATACTCTTTGTTCCTAAAACCTTGACTTTTTCAAATTTATTATAAAAGTGAGAACACTAACACTGCCTAAAATGAAAATATTATAAATAAATACAATTCTGTGGCTCCAACTGCTGATTAAAGTTGCAAGAAATCATGAGGTTAAATACATCTATTCTCAAACTCTAACACATAATTACTAACAGGAAACCTGAACATACTGTAATGTCTTCCTCCCTCTGCTCTTCAGATAATTTAGCCTAAACACAGAACATGATGATTCAATTTCAAACCGACCAATGGCAACAGTCTGGGAAGGAGTCCTTGTACGCAGCAGAGTAAAAGTGGCCAAATTACAAGCCATTGATTTCCAGTAGGGTGGCTTTTCACTGGTAGATACTCTGCATGTAACTACAAGATGGCCATAAAACACGAGGAAATAGATTGAGAGAAAAGAGCTGAGATGCAGGATGGCTTCACCTGCAGTTTATGTCAAACGGAAAGGAAGAGATTCGCATGGCTGCCTACTCAATTAACCCCTGTGATAGAGGCACCATAATGAACAACAGCACCATTACGCAGTGCCCGAATGGCACTTCACCCTAGTGGCCCGGGAAAAGACAATGCCACTGTTGGTGCTTCACTGCTGCATCGAGATACATATGCTCACTAACAGTGGGATTTAGATGTTGGGGATATCAGCATGTTCAGAAAGTAAATGACGACAAAGTGATCATTGGAGTTGATGTTGTTTAACCCTTAAATAATTAGTCATTTTGCACGTTTGCATCACATTTGACTCATTTTAAACTACTGTAATTGCTCCTGTAATTGTGTCTATGAGTCAAAGGTGCAATTGAAATGGTTCCCATTAGAAGAGCAACCTCCCATTTCAACTGACTGGGAGAAGTGTGTCCAGAAACCACAGAATTCGGAGAGAAGTTTAAATAACCTCTTGGGTTATCGTCTTTGCTGATCATGATGCTGACCTTGCTGATGATGCAGATGAGATCTCCTCTCTGGAAGGCCAGCTCGTCTGGCTCTTCAGCCACGCAATCCCATAAACCCTGGTAGTAGTTAGCGTAATCTGATGACCAAGATGAGAGGAAACGAAGAGTACAAATTTAAACTGAAGAATTTAAACACAATGTTCTTTTGTCACGTCTTAGGTAAAAACAGTAAGTGTGAAGATTGAACGTTCTCATTATTAGTAGAAGACTCTAGGCTCTGACCTGGTTTGTCGTTCTTCTCACTGCTCTCATCCATCGGATCTGGAAAATCATCTTCTACACAAGCAAAGCACAACAAAATGATATTTGTGACAGAACATGTATCCTTGTCTGACCTAACATTTATGAGCAGGAAGAATTATATAGCTAGATATCAGGACCCAAACATTTTGTTTTCATTATTTAACAGAAACAACAGAAAAATAATGATAAGAAACATCACCTGCTGCGGGTCTAAATCGAGTCAAAAATATTTTTCAGAAAGTTTCTTTTTGCCTCACACGTCACGGAAAAATGTGCAGTTAAAAAAGCATAATGATAATATCAGCCAGTCCCTCCACACAATACATCTATTTTTCTTTGAACAGATTGAAATCAATTTGTTGATTTATCAGAGACCCCAGACAGGAAAAGTTAAAGAAAGAGAGGCTGTCTTTAAGGCATGCGGAGGCGGACATGTCATTGACTGCGGGGCGTGGCACCCGGTGGTCTGAGAGGTGACACAGTGATATGCCTGCCCTCTGTCTCCCACATCCATCCTTAACAGTAGCAGGCTGACAGCAGCACCACAACCCAGCAACACTATCTACCTTCCAGCACAATGTGCGCCTCTGCTTCCAGGAAGACCAGGAAGGACGACACACACATACACACACACACACACACACACACACACGCACGCAGTATATCCACATGCATATTTGTGATCGTGTGTACAGTTTGTGTTTGGATGCAGAAAGTTTCTTTTCTCCTGCCACACACAAAAGATATAATAAATCTAGAGATTGTGGATAACTGTGGCTTACCTAATGAAATGTAAAAAACACTGTGCAATGTTACCCACCAAAAAAGAAAAAATAATGTGTTTGCAAAGGGTCCAAACATTTGTTCAGCACTCTTCAACTGCTGTACAGAAGAGCATCCTTCAGTCGAGAGGCCACCGCTATGGGCCAACGGTTTCTATATCAAAGTGATTTAATTTTCCAGTCAATAAAATCAGTCATCAGCACCAGAGCCAATACCACCATCGCTCTGCAATCTGCCTGCAACCGAGCCATGTTCGGAGTTTTGCTCTGACAAAACTGAGAGAGCTCATCACCTAGAAAATGATGCTTCACTCCTACTCGACATTTCTTCGGTAGTTTGACTGCTGCATATGCAAGATATATCTGACAAGCGTGCAATTTTGCAAAATTCTTAATATTTTCCAGAACGTTGAAAACTTTAGGAAAATAATTTCAAACCTGAGTAACATCTCTGGCAAAAAATCTTAAATTAACTTGTTCACGTGAGCCATGAATGAAGTCAAATCTAACAAATTAACAAAATAGTCATTGCATAGTCAGTCAAGACTTCTTGAGAAAGAAAGATGCAAGAATACAAACACAAGCAGCTTTCCTCGTCTCTTGCAATCCTGATCAATGAAAATAACCATAAAAATCTAATAATTTAACAGTATCTAATCACTGTGTAGAAGCTGTAAGTGAGCAAAGAGAGGTGCAGAATGATTGATAAGTGAAGGGGTGAGAAAGTGAACGAAAGAGCCTGTCATTCGATATGCCATCTGTGGTCAGAGTCTGTACCTCTTCCCAGATGGCTTTGAACGCCAGCGTGACAGTCTGAAGACTGATTTCCCTCTCACCAGTGATTTTGGCATAGGTAATGTACTCACTGAGTGAAACAGAATCTTGATGTATCTTATTTAATAGAAAGAGTGATGGACGACGGCCCTGAGAAGATCCGATCACCCCTTTTGTCCTTCTCGGGATCTTGTAGCCACCCTTGACACATGGGACTGTCTCCCCCTCAGTAGGGGCTCACACGCACTCTTCTGGGGTCTTGTAACATTCTTAATCAAACTCTAATTTCTGTTAGAAATGTGACATTAAGAACTCCGGGACTATTTTAAACCCTGAGAGAGTTTTTACTCCCTTTCAACTAAATTGCTGTTGCTAGGCAATTTTAGCCAAAACTCTGCTTAGTGGATTGAATTGTAGGCTATTTGTTGCCTGGCAACATTAGCTAATTGGACGTTCTATGACAGAGCATTCGGAACTACTCGGCTCTCGCTGATTTCAACAACATAACTGTTTCTCAACAGATCGCTCTCAGTGAGATAAGGAGGGAGACCAGAGAAAGCTGATTTCTGGTCCCTTCCTACGCTGTGTTGCTCTGCAGCAGCCGCCTCAGTCCAGACAAGCTTATTAGTGTTGCTTGATTTAAAATGAGTGATCAGTCTGCATGTTGTGGTGATAGGGAGGCACCTGGCAACACAAATTTCACAGCCAGGAAAGATCATCACATATATTTCTTGTAGCAGAAATCCCTTAGGGCTGGAGTGTGTGTGAGGCAGAGCGACTGTGTCTATTTGTCTGACTGAGTATCATAAGAGTTTGTGTGTGCAGCCTTCCTGGCTATTTATCTTTGTGTGTGTGTGTGTGTGTGTGTCACTGCATAGAAGGTAACCACATCCTCATACCTGGCAGCATCTCGTAGATATCCTCATCCTCCTCGTCCACCTCCCCCGTCTCCTGCCCTCTTGCCTGTGTGCCTCTCTGAGAGGCCTGGGCAGCACTGGGCCAGTGGGGAGGGCCAGCCACCTCCTCAATGTCATCATAGGTCTCCTCTTCCTCCACCGCATCCTCGTCATCATCGCAAGGGATGGAGCTGGATCTGAGATCTATGAGGCAAGGAGACACAACGTGACGGGCGGCGTTAGCGTCAAGATGGAGCACAGTGTGGCACAAAAGACACACACATGCATTAAAGGGTGAAGTAAGAGAAATGTTCAAAGGGCGCTGACTGCACAACAGGCTAGGACACGTGCCATACAGCAGCAGTGAAAGCACTGGAGGCTGTAATTCTGGCTGCAAATAACAATTATTTTATTTTATTATCTATTAATGTGTTTATAATTTTTTCGATTAAGTAATCAATTGCTGTGTTTAAAATAGTGAAAAAAGGCCATTACAGTTTCCCAGAGCTGAAGGTGACGTCAACCTGCTTGTTTGGTCTGACTACAGTTCAAATCAAAAAAATAGTCAATGTACAATAATATAAAACAGAGAGAAGGTGCAAATCCTCACATTTCAGACGTTAGAACCCGCAATTTTTTGGCAGGTTTTCTTGATAAAGGACTTAAATGATCTCTTAACAATTTATATCAAAATGTCAAAAAGATAGCTGATAAGAGGAATTAGTTCATCTATTAGTCATTCAAAAGAAAATGTACTACTACCTACTAATCGATTAACAGACTCCTATTTTCAGCTTTAGTTTTGGATCCAGCTCTTCACTCATATTGCAAGTTAGCCTCTTGCTCTCACACCTTCCCCATCTTCCCTCTGCTTCTGTTTAATATTAAAATCTGAATTTTGGGTTGTCTATTATTGTGATTAATATATAATCGCATTTCTTTCGTATGTCACCCCCCCCCCCCCTTGCATTTCTTATCTGTATCTCTATCACTGTCACGTAACGGCAAAATGCCAACCTTTATCTTTAAATAATAAATTAAATCTGAATTTCCATAAAGTTCTGGGAAGAGTGACCACAAAAATTTAAGTACATGTTGACAAGAAAAATCTGCCTTGTTCTCAGGTTCATTCAGGAAGTGAAGAGGGTAATTAGTCATCTACATGTTTTTGATCAGACTGTATTTCGTAGTAAAACTGGGCTGGAAGGACGTAAGACAAACTGCAGAGTGTCTGTTACTTCCCGCAAATCAGTGGCCTGGCCCGAGCCCATTTTAGAGTAGACCAGGCACGACCACTGGCTTAGATGGAGGAGCCATCTCATTGCAGGCGACCGGCCACTGCAACACAGGGTATCAGGTCCTCTGCCGTACACCAGCGGCCAAGCAGAAATCAATGTCACTGGAGGATAACCAGAACAGCTACCAATCAATTTCCTGTAAGTCGGAATTTGGTAGGAGGGTTAGGGGAGGAGTGGGTGGGGGGTGGAGGAGATCTAAAGCTACATGATGATGCACATGACATGGTGAGTGACATGTCGCGTGTTCGTCTGTGCAGTTAGGGATGGATCGGGAGGTTTTCATCTGAGTCAGAGATAATGAAGGCCTCCCTTTCATTTCTGACCTTTCTACCCCTCAAATCACAAGCAAACTTTAGTAAAAGATTGAGAGAAAAGAAGGTTGGACGGTTTACACTGCTTTAACTGTATTTTCCAATTAACCTATCTGGCTTTTAAAAAGTCAACTCAGGCCAAGTCGATTTTATTTATATAGCCCAATAAATATAATATATATTAATCTGTCTTTACAATCTGAACACATGACATCTTCTATCCTTAAACCCTTAATTCAAATAAGCATACACACAAAAAGGAAACAGAAAAAGAGGGAGAAAGCTCAGGAGAAGCAACAAACCAGGAAACGCTGAACGTAAAAATTTACAAACAGATGCTGGCTGACCTTTAAGTACAAAATTGATTTGCTTCACCCATTCCCTGGCCTCTTGAGGACTGCTGGCAGTGAACTGGTGGGAAAGAGTGGCAATAATCCTGCAATTATCATCACATCTAAGGGTGCATTTGCACAAAAATAAAAGTCCTGATTTTTAATCTTTGAGGTGTACACCAACTCTGTTCCTAAGGAAGAAATAGAGAAAACTGAATGTTTCCCTTTTAAAATAGCTGTGAAATCTAAAATATATGCCTCTAAATTATTAAATTAAGACATATAAATTCTTACTGGCTAATGTGCAGACATGTGAATAAAATGTTTTCCAAATTGATTTATTTATGTAAGGACACTCCCACAGTCTCAAAAAGTCTAAATACCATTTCCATAATAATATCTATCAAAATATATTCCTTTACTTGAACTCCCTGACACTTAGTTAGTAATCTGTAAAGGCTTGCTGTGGTGATAAAGACCTGGAAATCCCGCAGTCCGGGGGAAAAGAGCTCAAAGCAGGAATTTTTTTTGGAGTCTTTTCTCAGGTTGGTCACCAGCTGCACATCGTAGTCCATGATATGAAAGGAACCCTTCTGCTGCTTGTCTGCAGGAAGGAGTAGACGTGGTAGGATGTTTATCTGATTCAACATATGAACCTGTAACATTTCTGTATGTTGGCATTTCAAACAAACCTTTTTCGCTCCCAAAGTAGTAGAATATCGAATTGTTCAGAACACACCATCTCTTTTGCCACTCTGAGCCGAAGAAGCTGTGATCTAGAGAAAAAAAAGTGCACAATGATCAATGAAAATAGATCAAATGGAAAATGACTCATATGAACATTTGTACACAACATATATATTTCAAACACTTATTATGTTTTTTTTATTCTGCTCAGGCGCCAGGTGGATGTTGTTCCTGTTCAGCAAAATGTGAGTTCTTCAACCCATTCAGTATTCTCCTGACGTTGTCCACAGAAATTGTCCATATATATATATATAGTCAATACCACCTATCTAGTATTCCAAATAACTAAACTAATGGTCAGCATTACTAGATAAAACTACTTGACCCAGGGTTGGTATCTATATGCTGTTATACCTCTACGTTTCTTCTCCAAGTAGCCTTGCTTCAGGATGTTGCTGAGGTCCTGTACTGCCACAAGGGGGATGTCACCAAAGTCTGTGAACAGAAACAGTTTATTTGTCTATAAAAGCTAAGGAAACTGTGAAAAATGCCCATCCCAAGTCCCCAGACTTCATCCAACGTCTTGTTTTGTCCGGCCAACAGGCCAAAACCCAAAGATATTCCATTTATAATTATATAAAAGAGAGATTCACATTTGAGATGCAAAAACCACAGAAAGTTGGTATTTTTCCTGATAAATTAGTTAAAGCAATTAATTTGTTATTCAAATAGTTTCTGTCAAGCAACCAATCAATTAATCAACTAATTGTTTCAGCACTAGCTCCTTTTAAGCTGCACTTAAAATGTTCTTCATTCCCAAGGCAACACACGCACACACAAACACACCCCATGAATATAAAGTCTCCAACCCTGTGTGGATCAAATACATCCTTGCTAGGCTTTAGGGAACTGGGATCAATACATTTACAGTGCTGCTGAGCACTGCAGTCCATTCATCTGCTCACATTGCTCTTTTAATGGGAGTAACCTTCCTGTGGAAATTCAAACAACTCTCATCAATTTGCAAAGTCAAGTTTTAAACATGATACGACAATGGCACAGCTTAAGAGGCTTTAGTTAATTAGTGCGGTTGTTATGCAAGCACTGCACAATGCAGTTCACGTAGCATTTAGCCTTCTGTACCATTTGTGCTAAAGTAGTCGTGTTTAAAGAGGAACTCCACACTAAATTATTAGTTTTTTGATTGTTGTTGGAATATGATGTTAATACAGGTGATCTTTCAAACAAAATTCATAGTGTGTAAAAGCAGCTTTTTCTGCTCTAAATTACATTGTTTGTGCCTGCTTGGATTTGACGGTTCAGTTCAGCCGAATTCTCTGGCCCGTCAATCACGGTGAAGAAATAGACAAGACTCTGCGGTCTCTTTCGTATCTCAGCAGGAGCGGTAAGAGTAAACAGCAGAACACTGGCTGACAGTAGCCCCAGTTTGTGCCTCTCACACGTAGCTGCTTGGTTGTATTAGCATTAGCAAGCCTGATAAACGGCAGTGGAAACAAAACGTCGTACATGAACAAGATTTATTCCACTTCAGTGGCAGAAAAAAACAACACATGAGGCCACCAATAACTGTGCTGTAATCAGAGTTTAACAAGAAATGTACGGCCTAAAAACAGCAACTGCAAAAAACAGCAGGGCTACAGTACTGACATTCCCCCACAGACACACACACCCGGAGAGCCTCTCCTAGTGGAGCAGCCAGCCGAGCTGCAACACACACACGGTTCTGGCAAAATCTGAGGGTTTTGTTAACCTTTAATGTTTTGGCATCTTCACCCCCATGGGACAGTTTGTAGGTAACCATTAACATTGTATGGTAAGTGTATAATATTCAACTTAACCACTCGACCACCAGGATGCTTTGAGAAAAGAAGATTTTAACAAGCTGTTCCATGTTTAAGTTAGTTTTGAAGTCCTAAGAATAAATCAATTTATTTGACCTATTTTCTAAACTTTAGCCATTAGAGGGGTGGGGGAATGACCCCAGGTCGGCCTCAAGGTCCATCTTCCAACCAATGCTTCAACAGGAGTACCTGTCATAAACAAAGAGCAGCTTCCTCCAAATTCATTAGTCAACAGGCATTAGCCTTGTTAGTAAAAGAAAGCAAAGGGAGGGCATGAACCACCTTTTTAGTCTGAAACACATGAACAATTTAAAGACCATTTTGGTGTGACACCTCATTCAGACCGCTGGGGACAAGTGGAAAGCCTGAAGTCCATCCCCCTCAGATAGGACCTGTTCAACTGCTGGGAAAAATCAAACATGTCATCCCACAACTGGGTCCCCTGGTTTAAGCATAGAGCATCCCCCAACATTAGACACACAGGAAGCTCTTTCTCATTCAATCATGTTGATGATTCATAAAAATCATCAACACGAAAAGGCTTCCCCGTTGAATTCCTACTCCAACTATGTGACGCGCGCTCTGAGAAGTTGCTGCTTTGAGTCCATTCTCGGTGAGTTTTGTCTGAATAACTTAGTTCACAACAATCCAGCCTGTGATCCGATAACCCCGCACCGCTCCAGCTCATGGGCCTGACAGATGAGCGGGTCATTCCAGAGCAGAGCCCCAGACACATCACAGCACTAACACGCTCACATATCATCAGCCCGCCTTTGTGGATAGACTGACCGGTGACACTATAAATACAGAGGTGCTAAGGACTGTTTTGTCAAAGAGAACCTGATTCAGTACATCATAACAAACAGCGGTCATTATGCTCCCCCACCTCATCTATCCGCTGGCAGTCTGTTCATTTTTTTCTGAGCCTGCTTCCCTGTTGCGGCCCACTTCTAATCCCCTCATCCGTCTGCTTCCCTCGCTCTTCATTTATCTCAAAGGTCGAGTCCGGCTAATAGATGAGGAGGTACAAAATCAACACGGGATCACTCTGATCTGCTTGAGTCAATAAACATCACACATTCATGCGTGTTTAACGCTTTAAGGCCGGGGCGACCTGACCTCACTTGACTGTCCTCATTTGTATGAATCTCAAACACGGGTACACCTGAGTGGGTGCAGACGTGGACTTTTGTGAAAATAGAAACATACACACAATAAGTTCTAGATTCTTCCACAAAGTAGCAGCACAACCTGAAAGCATCACACTGCTTAATGCTGCTTGATCCCACCCTAAACAACAGCAGAGTCTGATTGGTCCTGAGTTAACAATGCCTCCTTTAATGAAAATTACACACTAACACCTCTTTGGAACCCATGCAATTTTAAGTGGATATTTAGAGGTAATGTTATTTGAAAATGTGTAATTTAGGGCGTTGAAAAAAAAAACCCCAACAGCCATCATGGTGTTTGAGTTTGGAGTTTGACTACAGGCACAGAGAGACACATTAATGCATCTAATTACGGCCTCATCAAAATCGCAGACAGACGGCACTCTTTCATAAAAATCATAAATTGCGTTATCAATTATTCAGGGCAATGCCATGACTTCATTTTCATCCCTTTTGCGTTTTAATTAGCACCATCCACAGTTTTGGTATTGACATTAATTTGATGGCAATTTATTGATATTTCAGCATAACCTATTTAGCTGAGTGCAATTACCAACAAAGAGAAGCAGATAGATGTGATTTTAAGAGTCGTGTCAAGTGTTTTGTAAATCAAGGTGAGGAGTTGCTACATGCCATGCTAACTGAATCTAACTGCTCTCAGTGGTCATCAGAAAGAAAAGATACGAGTCACCCAATTTCCAGATGGAAGGAAATAATCAATCGAAATTGACTAGAGATATGTGTTTAATTGATCCTGACAAAGGAGCCTTTCCATAAGAAAGCTGACCTGTGTACTGATAAGTGCTCCATTCTGTTGCCTTCCTTGTTTTAAACTCGGGGGGGGATACGCAACGATGCATCTGAGCTGCCAGCGGTTTGCCACAGCTGCAATCTCTCATTTGGTTATTCACACTCTCTCAGCATGGTGTTATGAGCTCAGCAGTTGATCCCGCAAGAAAAGGCTGATTTATGTTAGCATGACCAGAGGGAGTTAATGTATTCTCTCATTAAAATCCACTTTACTTAGGCTGAAAGTCAATCAAAGGCTGGATAGAGAGTGAATCAAAATGAAGGGAAATGGTTGGGTGGGAGGACTAATATGTTACATTAGATGTAACGGTGGTCATAATGCAACAAAGATGTTATGAAAACACAAAAATGCACTGAAGATGTTGATGGTGCCACACAAGAAGGAAAGTGAGAAGACACGTTGGTATCTTTTCTGTGAGACAGTCGGACGGCAGAGAGGAGCGACGGCAGAGGCAGGGTTCAGTCTCAGCAGGGGAGCATAGTACTTCCAAATGCAGGAGCCACTACTGTAGCCCCAGCTATAGAGACATTTAAGCTAGCCAGTTACATGGAGGAAGACGAGGGAAAAGATGCCCTTTATTAGTCTCATCTATTTATTTCATTCTATCTTTATATGTACTATATGTGCTTTGATGAATGTTTTATCTGTTGTAGGGCTGCAACAAACAATTATTGTCATTATAAATCTGTCAATTATTTTCTGAAATTACTGTTTGGTCAATTGCATGTCATAAAATAGTGAAAAATAGCGCTAATATCAGTAATTCCTTAAGCCCAAGTTGAGATATTAAAACTGCTTGCTTTGTCTGACCAACAGTTCAAAACCGAAAGATATTAAATCGGACAGAAAATACTTACATTTGAGAAGCTGGAACTAGTGAATTTTTGGTATATTTGCAAATAATAAATTACTTAAATTTATCAGAGCTGTCATATGATATATACTAATGAATTAATTGAAACATCGGTACTATACTAAATAAACTTTACATCTTTTCAGCTGTAGTCTGCTTTTTTGCTTGGTTGTTTGTTTCTTTAAATTCGTAATATCAACCCGCCCAAGGAGGATGAGGATGAAAAATATCCTTTTGGCTAAATCTGGCTAATCAACATCACACTCATTTTATTTAGTGTGTGCTGTCCCTCACAGATAGATAGATAATTAAAGGAACTAAAGAAAGAGAGAATCTTATTTTTTAATCCAGACATACAGAGTAAACTACAACATACCCTCGGCAAAATCAGTTAACACTGGCCACTTTATGAGCCATTTGTCTAGTGTATTTAAGAGCATATAGAAGAGGTGACCCCCCTCTCACAGCACAGGTAGGAATCAAAACCAACAAGTTATCATATGCTTTCTCTCTCCTGTGCTTAGTCCTTGAGCATGGGGGCTTTCACAGTGCCTTTCGATGCAAGAGGTATTACACTGAATGCAGCATCAGGGGGCAGGACCTGACCCCCACGTGAACTCTGCTGATGAGGTGAAACAGAAGGCAGGGAGAGGCTCCCCGTCCCTGAGGGGGCTGCAGGGAGGAATGCTGCTGACTCTACAGACGAAGCGAGCGAGACCGCAATCCTCTTCGATACTGTCCTTGATTAGGAAAAAGGATTCACTCGGTGCACCTTCACCCACCCGGCGCTCAATCTGCGCGCAGGCCGAGTTAAATTGATACATTTTTCCTCATTACAGTAGAAGGCCTCTGCTGTGTGTCCCTCCAGTGAGGCGGCCGTCAAAAGGGAGGAGAGAGACAGAGAGGCACTGAGGTTAAGGGCAGAATGTCTTCCCTGCCCTCCTCTCCTCCCCCTGATTTGATTAGGACTTCAGTCATCGATACATAAACTGTGTTTAGAACCTCCTAATGCATGTGTTTGAACCAAAGAAAACATGCAGTGCATTATATCAGGCTGCATGATGCCTGCATCATCGTCTAATAATGTTTAATGGGACCGGGAATTTATACAGGAGTGATTAAGGATCTTTTTTTCCTTTTGATCAGGGATGTCAATCAGGTTAAACAATAAATCTCTGACTAGAGATTAAAGCTTTACGAAGGAGCTAAACCCTTAACAGAACCAAAGAAATACTTAACACAAATGATCAGGTAAATATTTTATATTACAGTGTAGTTTTTCTTAAATTCGCATGTGGAATCTGGAAATTCAGTTATATTGCAGCTTTAATGCAATGCAGAAATATCTGGTGTTTCTTTTATTGTCTGACCTACTCTGTTACGCTTGATGCAATTTGAAAGAAAATATATATATATATTTCTGTCCCTCTACGTAAGAATAGATGTCAAGTCATTCTAGGCTCCATTTTGCTCTATTCCTACACAAACATCACAGGCCGGCCACTGTAAAGACACTAAGGGCTAAATTTACTATGTGACATCGGCTTTCCCCTGGGCAGCCATAAGCAGCGTATACAGCGACCCTGAATTTCCCTTTTCTAGATTTACTACCACTATTCAAATGCTTAACTGCAGATACAATGATCCTCTAATCGCTGGGGATGGTTTTCAGCTGCTTCACTGACACAGACAAAAAAAAAAAAACAGTAGTAAGAATATAAATACCAACAATGGAGGAGTTCGGGCCCACAGGAGAGCCTGCATATCTGTGATAAAAACGAAGTATAACATAGTCAACGACAGAGCCTGGAGGGAAAAACAGTCGGAGAAAATCAACACACTCGCCCTCTGAATGTACAGTTACAACTTTAAAATGCTTCCGTTGTTTCCACTAAAACGATTTAAATATGCCTTTAGAAATAATAGTAAGTAAATACGTTCGTGAGGACTGTGTTATTGCACTGTGCTGTCTGAGCAATATCTCATGCCTATCACCTTTATATGTAATTGCTCTTATTTTATAGTCACTTCTGTTACATATTATGCCAATAAACAATTATATGGTGCCATCATTCTTTGACTCCTTCCATGGGCAACAGGTGTTACAAAAAAAAATTCTGTCAAGGAAAATAAGGCCAATCACTCATCAAAATCAGTGTCTTGCTTAAATCTGATGCAGGTGGTTTGGCTTAAAATAATAATTTATTCCAATTATTTTCAGTGGACAAAATGATATATAAAACAAAAAAACAGCATTAATTAATCATAAAACATAATTTATTTAGGCAAGTTTTAAATGCCACCATGTTTTACTTCCTTTGAATTTGTATTTCTTAACATTTGCAGCAAACCTGCAAATAATTACTGTGGTATATAGATTATATTTTAGCAGGTTTACATTCAGCTTTTCATAAACAATATGAGTGATAATTACTTAATTTGGCCTTTTTTCCTCATTTTTCTATTTTACTTTAGGAAATATTATTATTTTGAAAAAGCTGCAATTAAATAAATCCTATAAGTATTATTCCAGTATATAACATTTTTTAAACTTTTTGTATAACACATTTTTCATATATCCAGATAACATTTAGAGCCAAGTAAAATAATTATAAAATAATATCTGAATAAAAGAAAGCTTTGAATATTAAACTTGTTTTATAATTTACATACTTTTCAGACATTATTTTTAATCTCTTTGTTTTAATTATTTGTTTACAAATAAATAAGTAAATTAATCAGTTTTGCAGCGCTTCATGAAACAGTAAATCCACCTCTATGACAGTAACTGCAGAAAAAGTCATTGTTTGTGACAATGTATAAATGAATTCAAAGAAAAATATATTCAGCATAAAATAGCAGATGAACATTACTTAATTAATGTTTTTCATCATATTAACACACATTTCTACTGTTTTACCACACGCAACCAAAATTACAATCGCTGAACATATGAAATTAGGCAAAATAGTCAAGCCTGTTTATTTAAGCCTGCCTTTTTAGAAAATGTCACTTTAACAGTGCTGTTAGGAATTTATATTTTGACGTTAATTGTTTTGTTTAAATACAACTACACTTTCATGCTGACAAACAGGATAAAGTTACTCTACTATAACATGTGTTCACTGGCTTATGATTCATTTCTTTAAGATAAGCTAACTTACAGCACGGGCCACTATGAATCAATGGTAAGAAATTCCCAATGTAGATAAGCATTCTTCCAACAGCATACAAGCCCCCGGCAGCCTTGTCCCACTTGGCACAGACACACAGTGCTGACTTCTTCCAGCCGTGCAGAGATGCCGGCGTAAAGAGGTATGCATCCGAAACATCCTCGAATAACTCCACAAGGGCATGTTAATGACCTTAAAGTGCTACATTACAGCAACAATTAAACAGAGGGATCCCAGAGGCATTGGGAGCCGTCGTGTCACTGTCTGTGTCCAGGCCAACACATCTCTCCCATCTCCATTTATTTCCCTAAGAAATCAGCGGGGCCACCTGGGCTTGGCATTGAAACTTCATTCATCTCCAGAAATGGATTCCAGTAGAGGGCAAAATCAAATTCTCATTTGCAAGGCAGGGGGAGAAAGAGAGGGAGTGCATGCAGGAGGTGTACCTGGAAACGCTAACCTCTGGGTGAACCCGCCGCATCTGATAGTTTTGCTATTTGTCTGTGACATAGACAGCTCTGGGGGAGATTAGGAGCCACCCTGCCCCAGCTTTCCACTTTGCATTCTGCCTATGTGCCTCTTTACAGATGGACTGCTGCACATTTACCTTCGCCTGTTTTCCCTGGGTTTCAACGCAGCACTACACCAGAGGCAACAGAGGGATGTAATTATATGCAATGCAACAATAAAACAAAGCAAATGAGGGGAGAGCTGCATCAGAGAGCTTACAAACCAGGAGAATGCAAAAACTACACGGTGTGGCTTTTGGTGGGGGTGAAGCTGGAGATGAGAGTGATGGATGTCCTTCGGTTAAATACGTCCAAATCCCCCCTTCAAGCCGCTCTCTTCTTGCCAGGCAGTGTGAGTGAGTGTGTGAGAGAGAGTGTACAAGATTAATAGTGTAAACAGCGAGGGAGAGGGGAAGAGAAAGGCAGCCGAGAGAGAGAGAGAGAGAGAGAGAGAGAGAGAGAGAGAGAGTGAGAGAGAGAGAGAGAGAAAGAGAAGACTATCAGCATCTGCAGCAGCACAGTAGCCCTAGGGGAATAGTGTGAACTTTTGAACCGGTGGCAAGCAGTCGCAGCAATGCACAGAGCCTGCTCCTGCCTCGAAATATGTGTGTGCATTTCTAGAAAACCACACAGGCGGCAACCACGAGAGAGGAAAGGAAAGGAGACCGAAGGAGAATGGGGAAGAGTGGAGGTTGTTAATATTCCTAGCTTCCTCGCAAACTAGCAGTCGCTATCCAAATGTCACAAAATCCATACACCAATGAATGCCGTGAAAAGTGTATCTCCAGATACAGTGGATGCCTATCACCAAAGAGTCCAAAGAAACCTCATGACAAAAACGACAATCCTCCAAACAACTCTGGACTGCAGTGCAGACAGGTCACAGGTTGGCCAAGCAAGAGGTCAAAGGTCAATAGTTCAATATGTGGGTAGACATCATGACCATAAGCCAGCAAACCTGCGAGGAGTTAATCTATGCAGACTCAAAATACTGTCCAAGTGCTGCATGTAAACAAGACAAACTGCGATAAATGCTACGAAGCGATTTATTTAGCAACGTTTCAACATTTTTGTCCGTGTCTCTCACTCTTTTAATGTCTTTCCATGTCCTGCGAAGCACCCAGAAACTTGCTCTTTCTCCATGACTTAATTCGAATTCAAACACAGACAGGGGCCAGTTGGCACCTTAAACACTGCTGATTAACCCCCTAATGGAGCATCAATCCGTCAGCTGGCATTGTTTTTCCTATTTCACCAGCCAAGAGACCTGGGCATGCACCCTCAAAAGCACTTCACTTTATATAGCTTTTTCAAGCTTCAGCCAAAATGACCAAATTTAGATTTAATATTCTATTTACTAGTACTGTGTAATAACATTGTTACTGTGCACTGGCTCATAGTATTCCATTGAGTAATAGGCAACAGTGAGACATAACTTCAAATTGGTAAGTAATTGGTTTAGGAAATTGGGTCGACACAGTAATCACTGACAGGAGTCACATTCCTGCATTCTTTAAACAGGCCTACATGACAGAACACACCTGCCTTTAGAGCAGTAATAACTGATTAATCATTCAATTCATTTTTCAAGCCAAACTGCCAAATATTCAATAGTTCCATCTCCTCAGTTGTAAGGATAGTAGTTTATGTGATGTGTAAATTGAAAATCTTTGGATGCAAAACAAGCAATTTAAAGTAATCACCTTTTCTAAAAGATTTTACAAGGTTTTTGGACATTTTATGGACCAAATGATTAACTGACTATTCAAGAAAATACTCAACAGAATAATCAAAATAATCATTAGTTGCAGCACTACATGACTACATGTCAAATTAAATGATTGCTTATAAATTTCTTAGACATCTAAAGGACTAAAACAATGGGCGGCTGTGGGTCAGGAGGTAGAGATGGTCGTCCTTCCTCCTGTCCAAATGCATCTTGCATGGCAGTAACGTCCCCATCGGTGTGTGAATAAGACCAATCTGTAAAATCACTTTGGCAACCGTTAAGGTTGAAACGCACTATATAAGTGAAGACCATTTAAATAACATATGCCAGAATATATACAGAAAATGCAGGATCAAATCATTAAAGCCTGTTTACACATACAGGGAACAAAATTAGCACCAGCCTCAAGCCTCAAATGCTGGTAAAATATGCAATAGGTTTCACTCAACACAAGCCAAAAAAAACAATGGTATTGTTCTCTATTGAGGGAGCCATTTGGCCAGTGGAGGCTGTATACAGGCTAAAAATGCACCGTCTTTTCTGCATGCCTCCTGAAACGAAGATCTTCCTGCAGCGCTCTCTGTCATCACAGCAGCTTCCTAGCAAACATCCCCGAGCACCCAGCAGTGCACCCCCAATCAAAGAAAAACAAACAGGCCATTTCAACTTCGTAAACTTGACCTGCAAAACAGCATGACAGGGCTAAAAGCCCCACATCTCTGGCTGTCTCCTGGGGTCTATTTGTGTGTGTGTGCGTGCGTTCATGTGTGTGCAAAACAGATTCTACATGCCAGAGGGAGAACTTTTGTGCATATATTTGTTTATGTATGCAAAATGTACTGGAACGGCAGAGTGGAATGGAGTGTGATGGAGGGAGAGAAGCAAAAATCCTGAAAATGTATGTTAGTCACAAATAGCACAGAGAGAGAGAGAGAGGTGGAGGGTGCTAGAGGGGGCAGACGAGGCTAGGGTAAGGCTGCAGGAGCGGTCAGGTCACCGGTGCGGTCGGCGGGTGAAACTCAGTTCACATTACCATGCAGACACCCGGGCTAACAATGGAGGTTCCATCTGTTCCTGTCAGCCATTACAAATCTGGTGTCACCCAGTCCGCTGAAGACAACAGGCCACCGCATCTAATCAAACGGCACAGGCTCCTCCTGCGTGTAAAAGCAGCCATCGACTTCACACTCACTCACTCTCTGGTTAGGGAAAAGAGAGCAGCAAATGCAGGCAGCCGATTACCACAGATAATACATTCTCCAAGTCACAAAGTCTCTATTGTGTACAGCAGGCTCAAATCAAATGATACAATTAAAACTCTCTATTTTCTCCTTATAGCCGAGTACTACTCTCTAAATCACAAAATTATTATTGCTTTTTGCAACAACGGTTGCGGTTGCGAAAAAAAAGAAAATTTAAATAAACCCAAATTGTCACCGTGGATGATTGTTCGTCCAAAAATGGCACTGATTTCATTAAGTGGTCATGCCATTATTTTCCACAAACACTCCCTCCTCCATTGAAGCAGACCGCCCAGCAGAAACGTGTGAGCCATTTCTTTCTACTGGCAGTGAACAGAGAATGAACTATGAACTCCACATGCCCTTTTTACTGAGGACACAGGCCATTCACTACGCTAACATGGTCGCAGTACCCAAGCAATACAAAGATACTGAATATTCTTACTGAATCAAATGTTATGATTATTGATCCAACAATAAAATGTGTGTTTTTTTAAGCGTAGGTGTTTAGTGTCGAGGGACATTAGTTGTCGATATTCAAAGAAAAATGCAAATGAAAGACAAAAGGTAGTGCTGCATAATTGGCTATTTCTCACATTTAACACCAACAACAATGGTCTGACACAATGTTCGAGCTTCAACAACTATCGCATCCACAGTAACAGACGGCGTTGTTTGTAGCAGGCGTGTTACCATTATAGCCGCAAGGGACATTTTTTAAAGCATTTTATAGTTGGATTTTGTTTGAATCCCTGAGGAAATCTCGCCTTGTTTATTCTGAAGTAAACAATTCCAAAAAAAAAGAATTACCATTGTCTTGTGGTATATCTTCCCACCATCTGCTGTGATTTGTTTACTCTATTTTTCCAAAATTGTAGGGAAAGGCGGCAGTTACTCTTCTGTGGGCAGAGGACGGAAGAGTTCATTATGCCATTTCCAAATAAGGAGATCGGTTTTGACTACATCCAGCTGGCATTAAAATGGTGACAACATATTCATTTTTCTTACAAGGAAATTCCACATTATTCCAGTTTCACCTCAGGAAAGGAGCTGAAAGAAAGCTCAGGGTATAGATGGGCACCTTAGGCAGTAGAGTCAATAATGCCCACCTGCGGCATGTCACGTCAAGGGCTATTAGCTGCCACATAGAGTCAGAAATACAAAAAGTCTAAACGGGAGGGAGGGCAAGTCCGAGAAAGGAAGAGAGAAAGATTGATAAAGGGAGAGAGGGATGAAACACACATGGCCCCTCAGGTACAGTGTTGTATTTCAAACCCGGTTGTGAAAGAATAGAGGGACTCGGGGTCAATCAATCACTGCATTAGCCTGCAGCTACAAAGCCTCCTCTCTGTGTGGGCTGCCTCCATGCCTCCCACAAACCACAGCTAAAGGGGACACATGAGGAGCTGAGGATCTGCCACTGGAGGGAGCTCTAGGTCCCCAATCAGGCCTTTGTGAACCACCAGCTCTATAGCATCAGGACAGCCTACCTGCACGCTGGCCAGGAGGGAAAGGAGACGGAGGAGGAGTCACTGATGTAACTTGAGCCAGGCAGCGAGGTAGGATGCCAGCGAAAGGGGAATTTCACACATGTGGCCTGTTATTTTCAAATTAAGAGAACATCTACATACTTCCTGTGGCAAGGTGTAGGGGTGCCAGTGAGGCTGGCGAGGGTAGTGTGTCAAAACTGCATTTGTTTAGTTTTCTCAGAGGAATACAACATTGTCTCCCGTGACACCAACACCTCCTTTTTACCTTTTCCTTTTGTCGGTGCAGAATTCCTCGCACACTATAGCCTTTCTGCGAAAAAACATGTCCACACAGATAATATAGACATGTTCATTTTATTATCAGGGTTAAAATTTCACTCCATTGTCCTTGGTTAAAGCAGATGGTACGAGCTTAAAGCTATGTATAATCTGGGCTAGTGTTTGGGGCTCAAATTCTTTCCTTTCTTTTTTTTTTTACTGATGTTGTGAAGGCCTTTTTTGAGTCTCAGGTCTCTGTCAAATAGCCTATGATCACTCTCTCTCACACACACATGCACACTCTCACAGGGAGTCAAAATCAGGGCTATTGTTAACTTACACTCAGGGGCTCCATCATCCTGGTTGTCAGAGGCTAATGAGGCATCGTCTGATTGGGCAGAGCGACCCAGACTGGAACTGCGGTTGTCATCAGAACCCTCTTCCTCCGCTGCGTGTGCATCTTTTCGTGAAAATGTGTGTGTGTGTGTGTGTGTGTGTGTGTGTGTGTGTGTGTGTGTGTATTTATGTGTGTGGAATAGAGAGAAATAAAGCAAACATGAGTAAGGCTTAACGTATCACTAATTTGTGCACTTAATTCAGATTATGTAATCACACATGCACATAGATAGACACACAGCTCAAACACCCCAGCGTAGATACAGTAGCATGTAATACTTTGATGAGAGATTGTTCAGGGTTATTTTACTTACATGGAAAGGGGAATTCTTGAGGGTATCTGTAAGATTAAAATAAGCATTAATCAAAATCTTTTCACAGACATCGAAAGTTTTCTCTGCTTTTATTTTTCAGACAACTCAGCTCCAGTGTTGCATCTTAAATTCAGCAATTGTTTCCTGCACAGAAGACCACAAAACCACAGGTTTTCTGCACCAGAGAAACGTGTCTCTTATCATGCAGTGCAGGCAACACCAGTGGAGTTGTTTCCGGAGCAAACGATTGCAGTTCATGCAAGAGTTTCGGTTTTTTGGGTTTGGTGACTATTCATCATGTTAGGAAATTATATCACACTAAGATTAAATTATCCTGATCAAAACAGATGACTCTATGAGAGCTGTAAAAATTTTAATAATAATAAATAAGAGCAAGAAGCAAGTCTTGAAGGTGATACCATTAGACTAAATGAGTTCCTTCAAATGTAATTTTACAAACCGTGTTTAAAGCAATTACAGCAACATTAAGGTTCTTGTGTGGTATTAACAGCCAAAGTTAGATAATAGTGTCATGAAATTACACTGTGACACTTGACTAGTAAAGCAGCTTTCTGTGCCTCTTGCTACACACGGACTTAATGCTGCTTCTGGAGGTAAAATCCTACCTTAAATGGATGACCCTGAAGTTATTCAGTAAGACTTTCCGTGTTTCATCAGCATTTTCACTGAGGTTCTCATCTTGAAGGATATCGGTTACAAACAGCTCACAGTCTGAGGAGAACAGAAACACTGTAAGCATGGTGTCCATGACATGCTTTTTGAATGACACAATTCTGAAGGATTCAAACAGTGTGAACAACAATGCTCCTGGTACACAAAGTTTGAGAACTGCTGTGTTCTATTATGTCTCTGAAATCAAGCTGCTTGTGGACACAACAACATTAGCATCTGTATAATATAATGCATTGCAACGCATCAACCTTGCACTTGTTTCTATGTGCATATATTTGAATTTAATGCCTGTCTTTGGATTTGATCCTGGTTTCTCATTCACAGCAGGTCTCAGGTCAGCGCTTCTCCTTTACAAAGAGTATAGCTTTATTTTATGGTGTCCACTGCCTGTACTGTGCATATCATTCACATGGTATCTCATAAAATACATTGGTAAATTGTTGTTGATGGTGTGGCCACAGACATTATATTTTAAAATCTCTGTAGAAATGAAGGTAATATTGACTTTCACCATAGTATTGAACTGAAATACAAATTTCATTTTAAGTCATATTAATATCAGCCAATAAAGCAAGACCCATGCTTGTAAAACAGGTTGGCCCACATCACTTATCTGATTCAATTTCTTTATGTCCTCACTCCCATATTACACAAACACACGACACATGCAAATGTTCTTCCAAAGGCACTGTTTGCTGGCCTGGCTGTACATGCAAATGTGGTGAATGCCATGGTACCACAGTCAGAATAGAATACAAAGGTAGAGAAAAAGAATGTTTGCTCTTGTAAACTAGGGGCAAGTATTTCCTGAGCAACAATATAAAGAATAAAAAGAAAGACGTGCCACAGTGGGATTTTTAGGTTGTCACTTCAAGTTCTCTTAACTGTCACAACCAGTAGAATCATCATTTGTACGTTTTAAATGTCATGCTTGCTTATACTATATTACGATGGTTACACTCTTATAAAACTGATAAAACTGTACTGATAAAAACAAGCATTATTAACAGTAAAAGAATAAATAAAGACATTACCATCCAAAAGCCTCCTAAAGTCATTCGGGACTGTCCCCATCTCTGGCTTTCACCCCAAGACACTTCACTAACTATTCAGACTGTTTCTGACCCTTCACACTTTGGTTTTTACTCCACAAGGAAGGCAGCCTATGCCCACCCAGCCTCTATCATACTGTTACAGCTCCATGACAGGAACAAAAGCCTGGCACTCACACTCAAAGAAAAACTGGCACAGCATCTAACCACCTGTGTCCTCTTTTTCTGAAAGCTAACTTCCGTGCATGCATCTCGATTTGCACAAAATGGGGTGGAGCAGGTACACAGATGACAACTTCCTCTGCACTTTGATATCTCAGTTGAGGCTTATGACAAGGTTGGACAGACACTGACATCCTGAGTTGGGGCCATGATACTGTTAGCAGCATTGGAGCCTCGCAAAACTGTACATGCAGGTGTTTGTGGTGAATCACAGGATGAGCAACTTAAAACACTCGAAAAACATGAGTATGGAAACTTTAGGTAAACAGCATCTCTGCCTCTGTTTTTGTGCATTCCCTTGTGCACACCAGGACAATAAATAAAATGGAAATACATAAATGAGTTTAGTATAACCTCCTAACCAACAGTGTCCCGGTATCAACATTTTTCCATGTCCAGTTAAATTTAAAAATGTTGTAAATAACGGTAAACGTCCCTTGATCATACCTTCAAACCTTCAACCAAATAACCAGGGCTCACATGACCTGGTTGGCCATCATTTGGACTGTCATCATCTGAAACCCTTCCAGATTCCGGTTGCTGATCTCTTGCAACCTGACCTACCTGCAAAGTGGGAAGAGCAAACAGATTGTCAGCAAAAGAAGATTCCCCTTAGGAGTTTCTTCAAAAGAAAAAATAAAAAAGAAGCTATTCTAATTATAAGGTCGTGGCTACATGTGGGGGCACCTTAAGTGCAATAGGGGGCCCTTTGCCCAAACTAAAACAGTTGAAATAATATCTAAATATGAAATCAAACAGCACAGAAACTATTGAGAGGCAAGCAGCAGGGCAGCAGGACTGGTGTATTGGTGAAATTAATCAGCACTAAGTTCAAATTCAGCCCTGGTGTCAACTGTACAGACATATTCAAGGCCCTTATATCCCTGACACAAAATAATGTTTTGGTCAGGTGCTCATGTATGTAATTATACCCTAAAAGGCGGTGACCAGTATTGTTCAGTCTGTGCCAATTTAATCCTCCAGAATTAGAGTGGAGAGAGTCAAGCAGTGGTGGATGGTATACACCAGGGCTGTCAAACGTACGGCCAGCGGGCCTGTCCCGGCCCGTGGCCCCGAGTTTAATCCGGCCCGTAGTATCAATGACATAGTCCGGGCCCAAAGCACTCTTATGGTCAGACATGACGGTGAAACACGTCCTGGTCTGGTCCTGAGGCTCCAAAACTGCTGTGTAAAGTTAACTAGAGCGAGGACAAAGTACATCCTGTGTGGTCCTTTCAGAATAAACTTACGTTTCTCCCTCAACGGTGTTCCTCGTGTTGGCAGTTAAGGAGGATTTTATTTCATTGATAAACC
>JAVQJF010039698.1:0-12772 GCA_036023855.1 Gadopsis marmoratus | reverse complement strand
CGCGTAAATATAAGCACCAGTGTTTATTTGGGTTGAAGGAGTCAGAGTTAGCAGAGGGAGCCACCTGACGCAGCAGCTGCCTGAGCCCGGACGCCCTCCTCTCCAGCGGGGGGCAGTGTTTCTCACAGAAGAGGGGGGGGCGGGTGGGGGCTGCATTGGGACATTGGGGGTCAGCTCTCTGAAATGCCTGAACTCTGCCTTGTTAAAGCAGGGAAACACCCAAGGAGCTGGTTAGTCTGCGGGGGGGGGGGGTGTATCCCTCACCACTCCCCATCTCCCCTCCCTTCTTTCCTCCCATTCTCAGCCCTCCCTCCCTCCCTCCCTCCCTCCCTCCCTACATGCCTGCAGTTGCGTCAGAGCAGATGTGTTGCTCTTCAAATGATGGCTGACAGTCTGAAAGGTGACCTTTACTAGATGACCTCCTGCCATTGGGCCATTCAGATGTGCTGCTTGTACTGAGATTTCTTTACCTTCAGTCAGGCTTTACTGGCGTTCGTTCTGAGAACACTGGCAAAGTAAATGCACAGAGAGAACAGTGACATAGGTACATGCACGAAGGTGCGAAGGTGAGAAACCGTCAGAGCGAGATGGAGAAGCACATGAGACAATCACGTTTGTGAGATGTGACTTTTTCAGATGTCTCCAAATCACATGTTCCTGTTACAACACGGGGCGGTTCAACACTTGTGAAATGTCACATTGGCTTTGTGTGTGTGTGTGTGTGTGTGCGTGTGCGTGTGCGTTTGGTGTGATTAGATTATGGGATAGAAAGGCAGAAAGGGAAAACTGCCACACGGTGACCAGCAGGTGAAGAGCCTCCTGCCACTTTCTAGCCACATGAACAGTTTCACCAAGTCGAGCCCTTCCCCCTTTTGAAGAGACGCAAAGAAACATTTTCACTTTTTTAATCTTCTGGGCGTCCTCTATGGAAATGCGCTGTCCTTTCTCTGCTTCCTCGTCCTGCCGCCGTCTCCACTTGTTGCTGCCGGCGCTCCTCCATCGTGACAGTGAGTCAGACTCTCCTTCCAGTCTCAGAATAGAATGCGGCTTTGTGATTGTCCCGCCCGTCTCTAGTCAGCTCAACACTGCTGACATGATCTGAAATCACATGCGTGTACACTGTAAATGTTAAGAGCCTGAAACTTTAAACTTGTAGCCGGCGGTGGGAAAGTAAGTAAGTGCATTTACTCAAGGACATAAGTACAATTCTGAGGTACTTTTACCTAATTTAAGCATTTCAATGTTATGCTACTCCTATCCAAGGATTTATTTGACAGCTGCAGTTAGTTTTATTGGGCGTATAAAATATCACAAAACAGCATGTTTTGAAATAGTTTAAATGAGCTGCACGTTGGCCCGAATACCTTTTACGTAATAATGCATAATAAATGATAATCTAATGTTTTCATTACTAACCGTCTGATGCTGGCAGGGGGCGCTCTTCTGACACTTTCCGACAATGCTTTTACATAACATTTTGAATGCAGGACCTTCACTTATAATGGAATATTTTTACATTGTGCTGTTGTCAGCTTCACTTACGTTAAGGCCCCATAACTATTCGGGGAAAAAGTGTCGAAATCCCTTCATACAGACTTGACAGCTTTGAGGAGCCTCTGACACACGTGGATGAAAACGTTTGGTTTGTCTTCTATCGCCAGGGAGCCAAAGGTGCCCACTTACTGCTTCCCCTCTGGATTTCAGGATAAAACCCGTGGCGAGCCTGTAGTTTTTACAGTGCGCTGTACACTGCGGCTCCGAGGTGCTTTGAGGTCAATGGAGCCGTTCTGCCAAGTGGAAGCGTGCGTTTGGTGGGCCCCAGAGCCCAAGCAGGGAATCCCTTCCAGCAACCCCTCATTCTGCAGTCCACCGTGTGTGTTTGTGTGTGTGTGTGTGCTATGCACGCACACATACTTTATGGAGTGTACACACACACACACACACACACACACACACACACACACACAGAATTCTGGCAATCAAATAAACACAAGCTGTTCTCCTGCAGCTGCTGCAGCTGGCCTCAATCACCTGGCCACATCAAACAAGTTCCGTTACCGACATGCATGTGGAGTTTGCCCTGCGAAAGCTTCTGCCTCTGGGTAATTTGTTTGTCTTTTTATAGCAGAGAGGGGCGTGGTGGTGGTTGGGAGGGGGGGGGGGGGTCAGTGGAGTGAAAATGCCCCCACTGGAGAGAATGTCTGAGAGGGAATTGTGAGACGTTTGAACCCCCGGCAGCAACTATCCAAGAAGTCCTGAAGGGCAAATTAAAAGGAATGAAACGCTCCCTGACTCTGGGACTGCAAAGCCAGTGACTCTTGATCTTACTTGGACGACCTCATCATGGGATGCTTATCTGACAAGAGATGTCGTCATTGTTGTGTGCAAATCCCGCACCTCAAACCTCGTTTTTATCACAGCTAACCCGCCTGCACACTCCCCCGTGGGCTGGGAAACTCTTTCAAACTGCAGTGGGATTTGTTTCCAACCAAATGTCATGCAAATGTAACAAAACTGTGGTCATATCGCAAAAATACATGCAAAAGATGGGCTGCATCAAACGAAAAAGGTTCAAATTCATTAGCTGTTTGACGAGCAGTTATTACTAAACGTCAGAGTTGGGATGCATGTTGTTGAACTGAAGAGGTTTTATGAGATTAGAGAAGCATCTTAGATGAAAGGTTCAGCTCACAGGGTAATGTCTTTTTTTTTCTTTACTACTGGTCACTTTGTTATTTTGTTTCTTTTAGTCTGTGCCTGTCGGTCACACGCAGTATGCCTCCGCTGCCAATCATCCTAATCTTTCTCCTGCACCAAACCAAACATTTCCCCTGACTACCAAAGCCCTCACACCGACAAAGGAGTCCATTAATGTGCGCCACGCTGACCTTCTCCTCCAGAGGCCCACTTTGACTATTCAAGCGTAGTTTACCGCCTGAAGAAGCTCTGGAAATAGCACATTTACTCAATAATACAGTTGCCTTGCTGGCTGGTCACACGCTGACCCCGAGACTCCATTGTTTCATATCAAAGCTCTAATCGGACCGCAGAGCTCGACTCTTCTGGCCCGTTCTAACTGGGCTGCTGCAGTAAAAGAACGCAAAGCTTTTATGTTTAAAATGCTTTTTTTATTTAGAGGCTTATTATCATTAATGATTTCTGGATGCAATAAGTGCTTTATCCCACGGAGTCAGCCTGAAATTGTGGCCTTCTTCTTCAAAAACATCCTCACTTTGATTAAAAATCCTTGCTGTTGACCATATTGTATCTATCTTTATTTTTCAAATAGTGGACACTGGTTTCCTCCGGACAAAGGTCTTCATGCCAAACTCCAAATTAACAAGATAAAATCCTCTTAAATAGCAAAAAAAAAACAAACAAGTCCAGCCAAACGATGACTTTCCTCATAGTGTTGCGCACAGAACAGTATTTAGAAAAACTAAAACAGTGGAAAGTGAAAAGCAGCTTTAAAAACAGCTTTACTTTATGGAGTCAAACCCCTCCACCGTCCTGCTGTGGTTGTGTTTGTGCCTCGCTGCAGAAGGCCCTCATTTAGTCTCAATCAGAGTTCTGGAAACTGGAGCAGAGTGGGTCCACTTTAAAATTTGGAGCTGTGGAAAAATTAAATGGACGCCGCGCTGGTTTTGTGGCTGCAGTCAGATTTATATTATAAGGCTGAAGCGAGCGGTGCCAGTTGGTTGCTGTGTGAGAGGCTTTGTGCTGCTGCTCGGAGTGAAAGAATTGTACTTACATGCCGAAGTTGCAAGGCCAAAAATGGCCTCTGTTGGCATGTTTGAAAAGCTCCAAAATAAGACACCCAGGATTGGAAAAAACACGACATTTACACTTACATAATGAATAAGACCACGAAACTAAGCCCTAAGATGGGTGTTACAGTCAGCACCCAGGGAATGTTGAATGTGTTCTTTTGATGACAGTATATTGAATTATTCATGCATTGATTTGTACGGAAGCCAAGAGTGGCCGTGCTTGCAGTTCTTCTTTTTAATGCCGTTATCTGGAGATCACGAGTTAAATCAACCCGTTATCACGAGAAAACAAGGGGTCGTTTTCTCTTATTAGCCTGCTTATAATGTTTATTTGAGGTCAGCAGTGTAGCTCAAATGATTTAAGCTGAAAATGTCAGATCAAGGAGAAACCTACCTATTATTCATCACGGCATCAGACTGTACTTCAGTTGAGGTAAGGTAAAGTAACACAGGCATAAATTGCATTGTCTTTGTGTTAAAGGTAACAGTCAGATCTTTCCTTGTCATTTAAGCAGAAGACTACGAGATAAATTAACCCGTTATCGAGATAAAACGAGCTTTGTTAGCAGACAAGGATTAACAAAACCGGCTTCCATGGATTTGATCTGGCTTAAACATAAATATATATGTGAATAGAATGTTTAACTCAAATTTTAGACTCCAAACATCTGTCCGTTAAGCTGGAGCCAGGAGACGGTTGGCATACAGAATCATACAGATCATTTCAAACATGGATACATGGCATCACAAAATACAATTTCCATGTTCCTATTGTTATGCAGTTTGATGTCAATATCTTACAAAGACATGTAACCTATCAATTAACGGGTCAAGACTTTTCAGCGATCTGAAATGGTGAAAGTAAACCTACAGAGTAAACAGTCAGCTTGTGTAAGTGGGCATCAAGTCGGCCAAACAGTGGATAGAATCTCACTTAGGAATGAAACACTTGACTTTTCCATTTCACTGCCACTGTGACACTGGGTAATATCAGCATGACTTACTGATATTGCAGCCGTTGTACCTCAGTAGCCTGGCTGGTCTGTTAGACGAGGCACCAGTCTCCAAGTAACTGTAAACTAAATATTGACTCTGCACTCAGAGGCCTGTGGAGAGGATGAGAGAGAGAGACGCAGACACTTTCGGGGATTGTCCCATTTAAAGGCCTGAGATTGAGAGATGTGTTTATGTTGAAAAGAAGCAGAATGTTCTCGGTCATCTCAAGAGGAGGGAAACCAAAGACCACTGTGGGCGGCTCGGGGGATATCTTCCTTCTCTGGTGATGGACTTTGACTTTCTGTCGGCAGCACTCTCTCTCTCTGTTTGTCCAATCGTGGTGGCCGTCTCTCTCACTGTGCGTTTTTTCCCCCCTCTGTGTATTCCTCAAAAATCGCTTCCTGTTCACCACGGAATCTTTCCTAATAAAAGACGCAGTGTACCACACACGGAGTGTGTTACAGCAGCAGATGTAAAAGCTCCCAGGAACTAGGTTTAGCCTGATAATTATTTAGATATCGAACGGTGACACGGTGTCTATAAACCACGGCGCAACCAGACGGGCTGCTGATAATGTTTTATTGGGTCCATCTGGTCCATCTGTGGCCATCATTTAACTTAAGAATAGCTGAACATGTGACCGTTTAGGATGTCCATTTTGGTCCAAATTTAGCCTCAGAAGGAAGTCTGTTTTATCCATTTTGCTTATCCTGTAACTGAAACATCTATCTATGTATTATCTATCCATCCATCTATCCATCCATCCATCCATCCATCAGAGTTGGCTGTTTTCAAGAGGCTCTGGAGACGAAAATCCTCAAGAAAGCAGAGCAGATGCCAGAGAAAGAGAGAGAGTGTGTAGCAGTCAGTGTTTTGGGCAGGGCGGTTAGTTGGTGGTTAGACTGTGTACCAGCCACCGCGAAGGGAGCTGTACATCTAGTTATTAATCCTAACCCTCCTTGTTAGCAGGGAGTGGAGCAACTGATTTATGTGGAGATGATGAGTTCAGATTTAAAGGCTAATGAAGCGTGTGGGATGGTTTCATTGGCACCAAGTCGCGGCTCTTGTGAAATGCTATTGGCGGTGGATGAAGGTATTTGACGAGTCATAATGATGAGTTCTAATGTGAATGTGGTGGTGCTGAGACTCTCTGTGTTTTCTTACTTACCTCTAGGTACCTTTAGTCCATGGTAGTTTCTGTTTAATGTGACAATGGTTTTCACTTATCTAGTACGTGAGACTCCTGCTGCCACCCGAAGATAATGGGAGTGAATGAAACGCAGTGTGTCCTGCTCAAAGCATTACATTAAATATGAACAGCTCAGAAAATGGCTGTTTGGCTAGCTGTTTTATTCATGCTCCACCATCCGTTTTTTCATTTATCAGCTGCTTGGCTACCAGCTGATAGAAACGTCCAGTCATGTCCATGCAGGTGCACAGAGGGGCCTCTATAACTCACATTTCTCACTATCCCTCTGCTGGTGAGCTCGACTCGGTTTGCTGCTGTAGGTGGAAGCATTTGTTGATCATACTATGTCTTTAAAAAGGGATCACAGGAACAGGAAGCAGTAGCTGCCAAGGTAACAACTAAAAGGGAAACAAACAATTAAAGATCCCCTCCAGACGTGTTTTAACATGTATATACTTTAAATCATAATTTGAATCTGATGTGTTATTTTCACAAAAAAGTTCAACTATCTTGTTAAAATGACACCTACTCCCTGTCCTTCATTTAAAAATCCAGAAAATATAACTACTGCCGGACAAGAGGTGTTTCCTGCTTCACTGTAAAATCCATTCTCAGTGTGAGCGCGCCGCAGGCTTCTTGTTTCTTTTACAATTTGAATATAGGACCAGGATTGGCTGCTTCCAAACTATTTGTGATGTCACACATCCTGCTCGTAGGCCCCGCCCCCTCAAAATCAGATGAGCTCATAGAAACTTTCCACCTTCAGCAGATGAAGATGAGGACATCCTTCTGGTGTCAAACTCTTCACATATATCATTCAGTACAGCGACGCTCAAACATTCAGCTGTGGGAACAAGAAGAGAAACACAATGATACTTTTAGTCTATCTAGACTTATAGTGCTTTTGCCAACCTTGGTCTTAATCTTCTACTTTCTCCCTCTTCAGGTAGACTTTGAGGACGTGATCGCCGAGCCTGCAGGGACCTACAGCTTCGACGGCGTGTGGAAGGCCAGCTTCACCACCTTCACTGTCACCAAGTACTGGTGCTACCGGCTGCTGACGGCGCTGGTCGGCATCCCCCTGGCGCTGATCTGGGGAATCTTCTTCGCCATCCTGTCCTTCATACACATCTGGGCCGTGGTGCCGTGCGTCAAGAGCTACCTGATCGAGATCCACTGCGTCAGTCGCGTCTACTCCATCTGCGTGCACACCTTCTGCGACCCGTTGTTTGAGGCCATGGGCAAGTGCCTCAGCAGCATCCGAATCCGCACGACCAAGGAGGTGTAGCATCCGGAGGAGGATTAACGGAAAGCGGGGAAGGTAGGATGGGAGATCTAGGGCCACACAGATGGATGGAAAAGTCAGAACAAAAAAAGAGAAGAAGAAAAAATAGACCTTTGGAAAACGAGAGGTGAGACTTTTCCAGAGCTGGGCGGGGTTTGTTTGGAAGTGAAAGGGGCGTGGTCACATGGCACCTGACCCCTCCTTTTCCACCAGCTGTTGATTCTCTCCAGTGTTGGTGTAACCAAACGGGTGGGCGCAGGGAATCAAGGGGTCGTTCCCCAGGGGTTTATTGTTGTTTTGTTTGTGTTCCCTAGTTTTATTTTTTTTTTATTCCCAACTGTTAACTTTGTCACACAAAGCGGCCGAGCTCCATATCTGTTTTCTGTTGGTTTTGCCCACATGATGTAAATTCCTTCCATTTTTACCATTTTTGTTGAGAGCTTATCAGTTTGATTGACTCGTGTGAAGAGGGGATGCCAGGGTGTATCGTTTGGGTTTTTTTGGAGCCGCAGGGGCAGGATGGTGGGATGTTGGGGTTGAAAAAGGTCAAAGCAGAGAGAAAGAGTGAGCGCTGCCAAATTCTATCTGACTCAGCAAAAACAAAACAACCCCACAAGCCGAACAGCCCAGCAACACCCGTCTCTCTGCCCCCCCAATGACCTCCAACCCACCAAAACCAACCACCCACCCCTCTTCACCCGGGTTTCCAGCAGTCTGACACACTGAACCTGCCCTCGTTCCTGCATGCACCTGCGTCGCCTTGCCAGCATTTCGCCGTCCACCACGCCTCGCCTCGCCACACCGCCTTATGATGCCGAAAAGATCTGCATCTCAGCTCGCTCTGTGCGTCAGCTTCTAACTTCACCCTCCACCTTCATCACCATCCTCGTCATTACGTGAGCGTGTGACAGAGAATGTTAGCGTTTGAATTTTGCAAAAAATTTCTTTCTGAGCTCCAATGTGGGTTTTCTGACCAATTTAGGCCATTTGTTGGTGAAACGCACATCACCGTAGTTCCAGAGTGAATGCTTTCTTTTTGCTACACTATGAAAATGAAGAACTTTGATGGGTTAGCTTCAATACTGTTGTTTTAATATCCTATATGTACTGTATGGGTGTTTCTGCATAAAATGAGACTTTACAAGCTATGGCCTCATTCCGGTGCACTAATCTATGGGAAAGTATTGTTAGTGAATAGCACTAATGAAGATCTCCTTTCTATGTGTGCAAAGGCCTTACCTTTGCACACTCTGCATGTCGGATGTGCAGTTACAAGCTTGTTTGGAGATTTCTCTTACGCACTGTGGTACTTCCACAGGTTAATGCATTGGAATTAAGACAATGTGAGATGGAATGTGTGAATTTTGGATGCATTTTTATTTGTTGTCTGGTCATAATTTTGCAGCCTCCCCATTTGTTGTCTTCTTAATTTTTTAATTTTTTTAATTATTTCTCCCTGACTGTGGACACCATCCTGAAAAGCATCAACCTGATGCCTCCCACCCCAGAGAGGGGTGAAGGGAGAGACGGTTGGGTAGGGTTTCTGGTTTGGGGGGGGGTTACTGAGACACTAAGCTCGCTTTGACGCCGTCACCTTCAGTCTACCTGCTGTCTTCTCACAGGGATGGTAATATCATAGCACCTGTTCCTTGAATTGAGTTTTTTAAGCTCTAAAGGTGATATTTTTATAAGAAATGTTTTTTTTCCTTCCGTACTTTTACTTTTACGATATCACGCTGTGCACATTAAAATTTAACATAATCCAGTGTGCAATTGTTTGTTTTTGTACCTACAGTTTCTTTAGCAAGCTGGATAAAGTGATCATCAGTGTGACTCTCCAAGACAGTCTGATATTAACAGATTGCTCTTTCCTACTTGTGATATTGAGTCATAGTAAGTCTAATTGTGTAAGGATTCAGAGTAGGTACTTGGTGATGGGTTTCATTGATTTGTACTGCAGGAATCAGCCAGTTACCTGTGGAAAAAAAACAACATAAAAATGAAGTTGGAGCAAGAGCAGCTGAAAATCATTTCCAGCAGCAGTGCCCTCCAAAACCCTCTGTACCGAGTCTGTGTCAGTAAGGCCTAATGCCTGTAGCGCTGCTCACACACTTTTTCTTTTACCCAAGCGTGGCACAACATTTCCATGGTTACTTGAGAAACAAACAAAAGTGTTGAGCAATGCTCATGAGACTGTATTCAAGTTCATTTATGCCAAAAAGCAGGCACACAATTATGCAGCCTGAGGCAAGCCTGGACTCTCATTGCAAACTGTGTTGTTCGGCAGCAACATGTTGAGAATGAATCAAGTTGACTTAACAAAGGCTCTTTGTTTTGATCTTTCAAGGGTGATTTTCAAGGGCATAATAAAATGGATACAATAGAAATGGGGAACTTTGTGAGCTGTTAAATGCTGCCTCCAGGCTTTTGTTTCAATTTATGGTGCAAAATCACGCAGTATTGTATTAACACTTACATCTGAGTCACAGAGCTACATTAAATGGGCAAAAGTAGAGGGACAGCCAAACATTACAGCCATGTGTGTGATTGTTCAACATTTTCAAAGCCATAGCAGCCTTCCCTCTTCTGGGAAGGCTTTCTACAAGACTTTGCAACCTGGCTGCAGGGATGTGCTCAGGTCAGGTGAGGCTCCAGTGGTCCAGTTCATCCCAAAGATGTTGGATGGGGTTGAGGTCAGGTCCCTGTGCAGGCCGGTTCTTCCAAAGCAAACTGGGAAAATAAATCCTTTATGGAGCTGGCATTGTGCATGGCCTTCTCCAAAGTATTGTCACACATTTGGAAGCATAAAAGCATATCGCTGACCCTCATTGTAACTGAAGGGCCCAAAACATGAAAATAGCCCAAGCGACAGCAGTGTCCACATACTTTGTCTCTCAAAGACCCTTCTGTCAATATGGATAAAGGACTAATCGACCTGCTGCACAGTAAAAATTATTTTATTCCAGTTGCCTAAAGTTGTATCATCATATACCACTTACATATATTTTAGTGTTATTGTCCATCATTTTCTAACGTTAATAACACATTTATATTTTTCTTGCATTGTATAAAACACTTCTTGCTATCATGTTTTAAGGATTAACAAAAGTGTCACAACTTTTCAAACAGGTTGAAATCTTTTTTCAGCAGCTGACAGACTATTCTGATCCTGGTAGATGTAAATTAGCGTTCTAGCTAACTCCGGCATGTTTACATCTTGAATTTTTATACGGATGTTCATTAGCATGCTCTGTCCCTATAAACAAATAAATATACAAGTAGATTTGGGAAATGCCTTCAAAACTGCAGTAAATGACCTTTTGGGTTTTTCAAATAGGGATTTATCACAACACCTGATGGTTAGCTGCACAAACTGGGCTATAGCCTATGCAGCATTATCTAACCAAAATAATGTAAAGTTCAGAAAAGGTGCATTTAAATCCCAAATAAGACTGTGGGAAAGGAAAGAGAGCATGCAAAAGGAAGAAGAAACATCTTCTGAACACCCAAAACATGCAGACTGAAACAGGCTGCTGCACAGACAGAAACCGCCTGCATTCAGACACTCGAGCATCACAACAGAAAACTCCTGAGCAGGATGCAAAAGGTCCTGGCAGAGTGGAAACCTGCTCGCTCCGGAAGGGGGAGTTTCCAGCCACTTGCAGTGCAGGACTGAAGCAGACTATACCAGTGCGTTTGCATGATTTTACAAACAAAAAAACAAATCACAGGTAATTCTTTTGCAAAACAAGCTGTGTTTCAGATTTTTGGATGTTATTTCCCTACCTTTTGGGCAGCTATTGGCTCCATTCATTTACAAGTTTGAAGGGTCTGCTAATTGATTTTCAAACAGTTCACCAGGGGTCATCATCTACATGTATCCAAGGGTTAGAAGTTTTCAAAGATACATGGGATATCCATAATGATAACTGGACACTTAACATATGAAACATCAGTTGAAAAATGCAGTCCTGGGTGGCAGGACATGTTCATCCGCTATCACTGTCCTGATTGGTGGGAAATGCTTGCGAGAAGCAGGAAGAAAAGAACAGTTTGAACTGTAAAGCTACACCTGAACGCCTCACCTGCAGTGACACCATCGCTGTTGCAGAAGAATACGATCTTAGGTGCCTCCGTCACACAAGACATGAAGCTTTCAGAGTCTGACCCTGAGCAGTCAGCAATACAATAATACTAATAACAATAACAAGATCAGTAACATAGCAGCAGCAGCAGCTGTTGAGCAGGAACACAGGGGCAGCAGGCGGTCCACATCCATAGATCCGGACTCAACAGATCCAGACTCTACAGCTCTGGAGGCAGAAACACTCACAGACAGAAGCAGAAGGAGAGCGAGAGGGGGGAGATAAAGGGATGCAGTCCAGTTAGTAACAAGCATTAATGGGATAAGAGGGAGAGGAGGAGAGAACAGATACTATGGCTTATGGTGGTTGAGCTGTCGGTGCTGCCCCCTCCAAAAGAGAAATTCCTGAGTTTGATCCTGTTCTCTCCATGTTTGCAGGGTTTTCTTCCATCAAACAGACCTCCACAGGTCCAGCAGATTAAAGACTCTACACTACCAATAGATATGAATATGAGTTAATGCATATCGGTGCTGAGTCTGACACTGGAGCGGATACCTACCCTAGGTGTTATTTTGCACAAGTGCATGCTAGGAAAGGTTCCAGCATCCTGTGACTATGAATAGAAAGAATGAAAAGAAAAAACAGTATGGCCTCTGTGGAAATGTTTACACCCAATGTAGAATCACTATGAAATAATTTTGTAAAGTTTTGATGTGTGGTATGACTCCTCTTGACTCACTGTTTTGAGAGACTTTTCCAAAGCAACAGCTCCCTCTAGCGGGATAAAATGAGAAATGCCACATGTCTACTATATGGCCAGAAGAAGTACGTGGACACCTGAACATTTCATCCTTTACATGTCATAATAACCTACATGATGATTGAACTGCCTTTAAAGGAACAGTTCATTTTGCTTTCTTGTAGAGTGTTAGATAATTGACTCAAAATAATCTACTTGCTATGCAAATGTCAGGAAATCCAGCACTCTGCCACATGTTGCTGCAGCCCGACAGCCTCCCTGACCTATCAGTTTTCTCACCAGAACACACACACACACAAATATACACATAAGAGGGGGCCATGCAGAGAAAAATACTTTACAATGCAGCAAAACTGTAGAATTTTCTCTCCCACAAACACAACACAGCAGTTGCACCTTCTCAAGTTCTTCACTGCGCTACCAATCACAAACAAGGTCATATGCTCACATTTCTGTGAATTGCTGCAGTGAAAATGGTGCAAAACGCATTTGCACACCCGAATCAGAAAAATGTGAAGTCATGAATAAAATTTGCACATCTGCAAATCAGTATGTAGTAGTAGGTGTGTTGTCTGCGTAGCAATGAAATAAACATTATATGTTGAATGATTTGACCAAGTGGAAACATGTAACATTGTAGCTGCCATTGCTTTGCATCTTCTGTATGTGGAATTGTACTGTGCTACT
>JAVQJF010039696.1:0-19115 GCA_036023855.1 Gadopsis marmoratus | reverse complement strand
TAACTCAAGCCCCAAGGGAGGGGGAGCACTCAGAAATGTATAAAAGAAGAGGTTTTGGCTGTATGTTTTCAGTTGCTTCATGAACCCACTCACTGAGCTTACCTGTACTGTCTTGAACTTACAGTAAACTCTTATTCACTTTGAATTTCTGGGACTCTGTTTTATTTAATGTCATTGAAGTATATAGTAAGATACTTTACTGCTGTGGAGGAGAAGGCCTGGAGGATCGACGAGCCTGGTCCGGCCGGGGGTTTTTCCCCACAACAGTATGGGTCTGGAAGGTGGAGCGGGTTGTCCACTGACCCACAGTGTTGGCGGTTCGAATACTACCTCCACATGTCAAAGTGCACCTGATGGTCGATCAGACTCACTGCCGTGAGTGTGAATGAGTGGCTAAAACGTTTCCATATGTGCTTTCATGAAACTTACCATTGTGTATTTGTTTTCATTTTCTGACTTTTTATACTAGACCACCGAACTTATCAAGTGACTAATACAAGTGACAAAAATGTATTATGTCACTGTTTTTCATGTTATGAGTGGTTTCAGTATTTTTCAGCATTTCTCATCATTGTATTGAATAAATATTACTGTCTCACTCAGACGAGACGTACATACAGTAAGCTGTTGTTGACCCATAACCTGTTCCACTCAGTCACATATTGTGCTGTGTGCATTCAACTATATCAGACAGGTTTCAAGTGTTTTGTTCAAAACAAAAACCAAGCGAAACACACACACACACGCACACACATCCAATTTCTGAAAATAAGGGAGCTTTGCAGTGAAGAATGTTAAGCGCAACGGCAGACTTACATCAGTCAAGATTTACTGACCAAGCCAACCAGCACAGCTTTGAAACTAATTATTTCCTTTATTTTCCCTTCACAGTGTTTTTGTTTCACAGTAAGATCACAACATGCTTTTAATATTTCATATCTGCTTCCCATGATTGACTCAGAACTGAAAAGCAACCTTTGTGCTTGGTTTTTTTAACGGACTTTGTTGCATAAAGGTATTGCATGAAGAACAAAACATACCATAACTGACTCCTTCTCTCAAAGACACACGAAGGACGTATTTCCTCAAGACACACCGAAGAGCTGTGTCATCTCTAAATGGTCGACTTGGCTCATTTGGCCACTTAGAAGATCCAATCTAAATTCCAACCTCAAATACTGGCCTCTAACTGCTCCACCTACTCCTCTGTCTTACCTGAAGCCATCTGTCGAGAGGCTGCAAAAGACCAATAAGAGACTCTTGCTTCCAACTTACCTTCTCTTTTATCTCTTTGTTTTGGAGTATATTAATTGCACACTGTGCGCTCACATACCCAGTGTGATCTAGATACTCTCTTTTCTCAAATCTCCAATCTCTTCTCCATTTCTTAACAATTTAATTAAGTTTATATCAGCTAATGAGAGCAGGAGAGTTTTGGAACATGAATATAGACAGATTAATGCTGAGATAGCTGAGTGTGTATTCTGCTAATGGCATAATGTTTGATGTGGAATTGTCTGTAGGTGAAGGAGCGATAGAATCTTCATATCTGACCTTGAGGGCTTTTGTTTCTTTTCATTTCTTTGTACCTTTTTATTAGGATGAACTGAAAATCTACTCATAGCGACAGGCAGAGTGCTCTTTTAGTTTGAAGTGGCTACTAACACTGCAGTATTTTTAATTTTTAATTTTTAAACAGTAATTAATCTGATTATTCTTCTGGTTTATTGTCAGTGAATTGTCAAAAACTACACACAGTGTACCAGTGTCCAAATGTGTACAAATTTCTTGTTTTGCCTAAAACCCCAACATTACTTTATCAAAAAACTGAAATGCAGCAAAATATCTTACTTACAATTGCAAATTGTAGCAAATAGCAAATGATTTTAATGTTCTTAATATTTGGCTGAGTTGAGAAGAAATACAGCACTTTTTTTCCTTTCATCTTGATAAATATAATTTGCTTAGAGGTTAGGGTTGGTTACGTTATGCTGTACGACAGCTTTGTTCCTAATTGGTTCTGATTAATAAGTTAATTGGCGTTGATCACGCCACATAAAGACCATATTTATGTTTGACTTTGTGGTCAGTGTGCCTTGAACCCTTGTAGTCCCTTGCTGGAGCACTTTTCTGTGCTTCTACATTTTCTTCAGAAGAATTCATGGCTACACTATCGAACTGTTGATCACCAATTTTGTTCACATTGCTTAATAGATATCATAGTCATAGTTGGGTTAATTGTCGACTGTGGTTTGCGAAGATTAATGTAGCTTTACAAATGAAGCTTCATATTGAGTGCTGCACATTGTTTACAGTGCTAGCTCCATCTAAGGAGCAGAGACAGAGGCACACGGATAGAGAGAGAGCAGAGGGAGGCTACTAAAGGAAGTCTCATGAAGCTGGTTTCAAAGACTGAAAGCTGACTGAAATACCTAGCAGACAGTTTTTACACACATCATCCCAACTGAGTATTTTTGTCTGTGTATCTTGTTAGAGCTGCAAGTAAGTATGGTTTAATGGACTGTAAAATTATAATAAGTTCAATATTACATACATTGTCGCTTGTTTTGTAAATTATACACATTTTTATGATAATTATGTGAATGAACAATGCTTTCATGTGGTGATGAGTGAAATATTCCATTTGTATCTATGTGGAACCTAGTGTCCCAGGTTTCTTCTAAGTTCATATATCAAAACATGCGTATGCTGTATGTGCATGTGCATGTATCTATTCCCATTGCATGTGAAAGATGTGTAAGCGCGTGTCTGTACTGTTTTATATAATGTAATACACCAAAATCATGTGGAGGAGTGGGGATGAGAGAGGAGGCCTCTGCCCCACAAAATACAGTATTTGTAGATGTGTTGCTCAGCTTTTGCCAATAATTCTGAAAGTTACAGTAGCTACTGTGGTTAAAGGATTTGCATCCCCCTCCAATCAAACAAACTCGTATGTTTCCAGGTAATGACAGTCTGTCTGTCTTGCATACACTAACATTACACCATGTTGAGTCATTATAGATTGGCGCTGTAAGAGCTGGAATAAGGTCTCAATAGTAAGTTGAGACATAAAGAGGATTTGAAAACCACCTGCACACATTTGATGAAGTTAAACTGCTTACCTTTATCTGTCTCTTCTTAGTTTCAAGTTCACCTACCTGAACTGTGCTTTTATAATTCATGTTCAGTATCTGTGGGTCTGCAATGAGATGAGTCAGCTTTAATATTTGCATTATCCACAGCAGCATGGCTTATTGTAGTATGCACAAGTTCTTTCATTGCTATTATAGCCTTGCTAAATTCCTACATACAGGAATACGATCTATAGCATCTGCTTTTACAATTACGTAGTTTATCAAGTTCTTGAAATAGCTTGGTGGTGGAACCTTTTGTAATATTTTTCAACAAGTCAAATCCAAGTGTTGCTTTCTACATCATCCGTCTGAGCACTGACTGGATTGTCTCAGGAGAGACCGATCCAAACAATTTTCTACTTTTACTGTGAATTACAAACACCATTGAGTGCAAAACCTGTGAAAAATACTAGGTTATCAGTTTTCAGACCCTATAATAAAGTTTAAGAGCCATTGTGGACACATGACACATGACTGCTGAAACTCCATGAGACTTGCACTGATTGTGCAGTAGAACATTCCTGTATTTCAGATAGTATAATAAAGGATTTAGTGAATAATGTGATGGGTAGGAAAGAGACTCGACACACACAAAGTGAAAATGTCTCCTCAATCCTCTCTTGAGGAATTCCTGGATTTCTTTCTGAAGGTGGAAAATAATTGATAAAGGTGATGCAGTAGGTTATTCACAAGGACACTTGTGGCTGATGTCATTTTTGCAAGTTACTTTCAACTTGAACTGTCTCAGATTGGGACATTTATATCCTTCAGGCTAGCCTGCGGCTATTCGGAAGACCATGCATTGGTAATGCCCTCTGGGAAGGTGAACACCAGCCAGCACCATCCATAATTTTTTCTGCATGCCCCAGACAGCATGGGGGAAAAAAGTGGCTGAGGCACCTGCCTTTTGTGTGTTCATGTAGCTCAATATTGGAGATTGACAGAGGCCTATTTGCTCTCATGGGAATAGCTGTGGTGCTTGTTGCTGTATTAAGGTTGATTGGGTAAAGGTTTCAGCGTGTCTGATTTCCTCCCACAATATGCTTGCACTTCTATGTCTCCTTATCAGCAGCTGTCAGCTGACACCCATTCAGAGAAGCATATAGTCTTATCATAAATGGTGTAATGGCTCCTCATGGTGCATGCTTTTTGTGCCACTTTTCCCCCACTTGGTGTACGCATTCCCAAGCAAAGCAGATACGGTGGACAAGTTCATTGGTATGTAAGCAGCATTCTAAAATAAGGCAAGCCCACACTGGGATCATCAATAGGCTGACACACTGTTGTGGTGGTAGAGCCGAGAGGTTAAAATAATATCTAAATCGGGAAATTCTGGGTGTGAGACTGAAATGAATCACTCCTGTCTCATAGCATTTTCCGCAGCACCTCTTTGAAAATCCTGACACGCTGTATCTCTCCCACCAGATGGGCCACTTGGAAGTTGTTTTCACAGGGGTTCTTTTTGCTCTACATCTAGGTACCACAGGAACTGTGAAATAATATTTCCATTAGTATGCAAAGAGATGCGAAGGCCTTCTTTTTTTCATGAACCTTGGGCTTGTTTGCTCTGCCTCATTGTCAGATTTCTGACTGAATGAATTGAGGAAATCAAATGGGGCAAAACATTGCAATATTTAAATCAATATAGTATAATATCTGAAGTTATTGTGGTCCTAGTGTTTGTGTTGTATCTAGCATCCAGCAGTGTATGACAGTGTGATCTATACAGAATTACTGGCAGTAGGCGGCAAGAAGCAGTGTTTGATACCAATTTTTAACACATTGTATATGGAAATGCGTTTCTTGTAAACAGTCCAGGAATATACCTTAATCTCAGGACTGTTACTTTATTTTTCTAATAACATGGTTCACTGTCAAAAGCTGCAGAACACAAGAAGAGAGGAGGGCATGGACAATAGAAAAGCAGGGGATTACACCAAGAAAACCAATATCATGGTCAACAAACGCTAAACCTTTATGTGGAGGTCTGTATTTTATTGTCATGGTTTAGGTCATCTCTACCCATCAGGAGGGCAGGTAAACACAAATAAATACTATATATCTTATCTGAGTGAATGCCTTTATTTTAAGGTGAGGCAGTCTATCAATACTTGTCATGTTTTAATGAACATGAACATTAACCACATGCCTCTGCAAGATCACAGCCTTACATAATACTGTACCTTAGGCTAAAGGTTTTTTCTGGAATTTGAACCACATTTGGCAACACAACCAGCACAGAAAGCAATTTCAGCAATCATTTTGATGGAACCTCTGTTCATGCGCATAAAATTATTTTACTACATGCTCCATGCGCCAAGAAAGGATCTGAAAAGGAATTTTCTGCCAGTGTATTTGCACATGATATGGTCCGTCGTTTCATCATTCCAGTTTGATTACAAATTGTTTGGACATCTAGGTGGACCAGTGGTCTAAGAAGCGCACCATGTAACCACAGTGTCCTTTCTTCTACTATCTTTCCCTGTGTTTCCTGTCACAGTCTGCTGTCAGATATCAAATAAAGCCCAAACTGACAGGGAGTGGCAGACAGTGACAGTAAACAATGAGATGCTGTACTCCTTGACAAGAGACAACAAATGAAAAAAGTGAGTTTTTGTCCAGCTCCCATATCTCAGAATACAGTGCATATATATCTAGTTCACAATGACTTGTATTGCATATAAATATCCCATTAGTTCCTGGACAACAGTACAGTGTATAATATTTAGTGGTGGCCTTATTTGGGCTGTGATTATCTGATCAAATCTTCCCCATCACCACTTAATCAAGTAAAACTGCTAACATCGCTCTTTCTATGTTCTTCTCTTATGTCCCAATTTTCAACTAGAAACGCATCTAGATGTCATTTTAATGTGGTGTTAATTATACTTTGCACCTCCCAACATCTAGATTTTAGTTTACAAGTAGTCTGCTTGGCAAACTAAATTGATGGAAATAATCACACCCATTGCCCTTGGCCAGAGGAGACAGGACTAGTGCTTGAAGATCCCTCAGACAGGCTTATTATCAGGCCCAGACTTGGACATGTTTGACCTTTTAGACTCTCCAACCTGAGCAAAAAGAACTCAAGGTCGGAACAGATAGTCTGCAATCAGGTAATGATAGGGAGGCCTTAATGCATGTCTTCTGAAGAGTTGTCTTGAAAAGTGTTTAATTTAGATCTATTTATTGAGAATAGTTTTCCCTGTGCCAGGCAATTTCATTGTCCCTCATTGTTCAGACAGCAGCTTCTGTGCTATTGCCTTAAATGTTTGGTTTATTAAGTAGAAGTCAAATGAGTTCTGCTCCTACTCGATTTCACATGTATTTTGTGATGGCTTAATGTAACTTGCAGCAATTACTAGGCGTTCCAATATGAATGCCCGTTAAATGGGAATAATCTGTGTTTACCAGTGACAGTCTGAAAACATACTTTTTCATAGCCATCGGTTGTGACATTGTGCAGTATCAACATGAACAGCATATTAATTCATTTGATTTGGAAAAGTCAAATATGAAACTAAAGTTAGATTTAAATTCAATAATGAGCACACCAGTTTTAGCAAACATACCCTTTAACTCCTGCCAGTCTGCTACATGCCTCTGCTCACTGCATGTATGTCACATTTTCTATCCTCATTTTACAATTGAATGGGGCACTTGTGAAATTATGGCTGAAGTTGTGACCTTGGCTTTGTGGGGTTTTCATTATTTGATGTGTGTGGGGTTGGGCTGGTTGCATGTGTTTAACTAAGCCAAGCAAGGTAGTTGCAAAGTTAATTAACAGTAGCTCCTAAGTGGTTGTGATTTTAAATCCCCCACAAACCCCCTGCAGTAAGCTGGAGGGGAAGCTTGTGATTAGGATTTCTCTTAAGTGGCTCTCCCGCCCACGTGATCATATGAATCACTGCATCCTTTTGGCTTCAACATCAGATCCGACACAGGCAAACTATGCAGGGGCAAATCTGCATTACTAAAATCACATTTTAAGCTCTGGAAAGTCATATTCTCCTCCCAGATATGATGAGATCCTCCAGCGCAGCCAGTGAATGTTATTGGTTATGCTGGATCCTCTCGCAGTGAATTTGTCACATGTTCCATCAAGGGGATAAAGTAGAAGTGGCTTTAGTGTAGTGCTTGGCAATCACTCCTCTGTCTGTCTCCTGGCTCAAGCCAGAGGTGGAAGCTTGGCCATCAATATTCTCTCTCCCCTTCTGTGCCTTCCCTCCCCCTTTCAGGCTGTCCCAGACAGACAATTGCTTTATTAGATAAGGAGCAGTGGAGCCACCAGAACTAATGCTACGCCTTGTTGAAAATGGGAAATCGCATATTCCCACCTCTACAGTTGTAGGTCATCAAGCTGTATAACTATACTACTCTTTTCTAAATATACATATACTTAATATTTGATTCAGATAGATAAATTTTTTAGTCCCAAAAAGAAATTGCAGTGTTACAGCAGCCAAAATTAATTACATAAAGCACAAAACAAGTACAGTCAAAGAGGTAGAAACAAGAACTAAAATACTGTATGAGGGCGGCTGCGGCTCAGGAGGTAGAGCAGCTGTTAATCCCAGGGTTGGCGATTCGATCCCGGCTCCTCCTGTCCACATGTTGAAGTGTCCTTGGCCAAGACTCTGAACCCTAAGATGCTCCCGATGAAGGCCAGCACCTTGCATGGCAGCTCCTCCATCACTATCTGTGTAAAATATGTAAAAGCGCTTTTGGAACCATTAAGGGTGAAAAGACGCTATATAAGTGAAATCCATTTACCATAAAATATGAACCTAAAACTAATTAAACCAGGACAAACTCTCTAACAATAGCTCTAAATACAGTATATAGAATGATAGTGCCTGATGGTTCTGTGTTAGTACAAATCAAGAAGATACTGTACATTATATATTCCCAGATATTCTGGGATATAAGTTTATTCACTTTCTTGTCAGGAGATAAGATAACATAAATTCCTTTTAACATGTGATCATGTCTTTTTAGTGTACAGGATTACTCCGCCTTAGATTGTGTGTCTATAGAAATTTATTTAAAAACTGATTGAAGTATTCAGGGTGGAACATCGGAGCCTATTTATCATCTTTGAAATACCTATTATTTCTGTTTTCCAAATGCTGAAGAAAAGTTCATAATGTGATCAATATGTTTTCATTATTGTTCTCGCATGAACATTCTGTCTTTGTCAAGCTTGAATGGAAACCTGCTGTTCTCGTTTTCTTCCCTTGTTTATCTCAACCGACACACACACACACACACAGGTCAAACGACAGCTCAACAGCATGTTACCTAATCAGGTGTTAAGTTACACTGTCTGTTTGTGAAGGAGAAAATATGGGGTTTATAATAGGATTTTGCTGCCATGCATACAGTATCTGCAGTGGCCAAAGCTGGTCTATGAAGCGATGGTTTAGGTCACACACAAGTCATGAACCCCGGGCAATTAAAAAATTGGGGTGGCAGTTGGACATGCCGCATTAAGGAAAGAGTTTCTCATGCATCCCATGCCAGTCTCCAAAGTGTGCAGCATGCCGAGGGTGACGGAGAAAAATGTCAAACATGCAGAATGGTAAACGCAGTCCTCATCATGGCTGGATGCCGAAGGTTGGCCCATTTTTGTTGCAGAGGGTACCAGATCAATATCACCAATTATCAGAACATGTTGGGATAAACGGTGCCGACATCCAAGAGTTTCTCCAGTTCCAACACCAGCTCAAAGTAACTCAGTAAGCATTTTTCTCTCTCAGAATGCCTTTATGTGAAGGAATTATCATTCTGTCCTAAAGTCACCTATGCACTTTGCAAACATCTTGGAAAATACTAAAAATTAAAGATTTAAAATGCTAACCACCCCTAGTCCTCCTATGCAGGCTAGAAAGAAAAAGCGCTGATGAAGTTTGAAACTAGTGTGGAGGACACTTCCTCTACAGTGATCAGCTTTATAACTAAAGCCACCTCTAGGAAAAAATAAAATAAAATCACAAATCTTGCAGAAAAAAGAAGATAAAACCAGCCATTTCTACAAAATGTTGAGTTTCCTGTCTTCAGAAAATTTGACCAACATTTTGTTAATGTATAAAATAGTCGTGGTTAATGCTGTGTTAGCTAAAACACTCTGGTCAGCAGCCGATGTCTTATATCAAGGACACAACCATCTGCTCTTCTGCCTAGTGACACAGACAGTTCAGTAACGTTTGGTTGGTTTATAGCTTCTTCAGCTTTTGCAAGAAGAAACATTTCAGTAATATTGCAGGCACATGTAGGATCATCAATCATAGGATCATTTACGGAAATTGCACAGATGCACGTAGCACACAAATGACTCAGCCTATACTGAAATTTAGATTTTGCTGTATTTCAGTGCATCAGCATAGTCGAATAGTAAAAACACTTAAAGGACCATTCATTCTTTACATCTGTATGTGGAATTGTACTGTGCTACTGTATGTTCTCTTTCATCATGCTCTCGCTCTACCCCCCCATTCTCTCTATATCTTTTTTTTCTCTCTCTTTACCCAACCGTTCGAGGCAGATGACCGCCCACTCAGAGTCTGGTTCTGCTCGAGGTTTCTGCCAGTTAAAAGGCAGTTTTTCCTTGCCACTGTCGCCTAGTGGTTGCTCACGGTGGAATTGTTGGGTCTATACGTATAGGGTTGGTCTAGACCTGCTCTATATTAACAAGTTCTATGAGATAACTCTGTTATGATATGTACTATATAAATAAAATTTAATTGAATTGAAATTGCATTCTTCGTCTTTTTGTTTGTCACTTAATTTAAAAACAACAAAGATATATTATCACCTTTTTGTTAACGTGAATGTGTTTGCAAACACCTCCCTTTTTACACGATCATTCATTTGGAGCCGTGTTTCTGGCCACCTGGCTTTGCTTATTCCAATATTTGCTCTCCTTTACCTCAGTTTTTGGTCTCCACCAACTCCTGGGGGAAATGTATGGCTCTTTAGCTGCTAAATGCTCCACTATGTTCAACAGCTAGCTTTGTCTACTGTTTGGTGCTGGGCAGGACTGTAAAGTGGTTGTTGTAACTTTTTGAAAATGGATGCGTGCTGCTGCTGGGAACCAGGTTGATGACAAGTAAGACTGATACATAAAGGAGAGGAAAAAGGCTAAAATGCTCCATAAAGTGGAGGGAGTCAGGTTATTGTTCTCTATTACAAGCAACCACGTTCGCATTGTCTTTTGATCAAATGTTAATGTATTTAATACTGATTACTGCAGCTTTATATCTATGAAAACATTTCTTGACAATCAATAAGTGCTGATTGTAGTGTATGCAGTCTGCAGAATATCAAGACCTGGTGATTTGAGGTAACTATCTTGTTTTGACAAATGCTGTGCATTTACACTTCAAAAGTCAAGGATCATCACATTGCTGATGTGATGCTTCTCCCTTATTCATCTTCTGCTCCATTATATTATACATTAGGGGAGTTTATTGGAACCAGTGATCTCACAGTGGTCAATCATTTCATCTTTTTAAAAGGAGGCGGCTTGTTGTTTGCTAAGTGCTGACTGCTCATCAAATAAAAGAGGCCAGTTTAACCCCAAGGAAAATATGAAAGATTTTAATATTTAAATCAGCAGTGTGCAAACCAATAGATGATCTGTCTGCATCAGTGGGGAGCAGCAAATGTTGTAATAATCCTATTACAAGAGACAGAGAGATAAGCAGACTTCATCCTGCAAATCTGATGGAGGCCACTCTATTTGGAGAGCAAGCACACCTAAACAAGGACTGTCGTACTTGCTGGGTGACAGCATTATCCCCTCACTGCCTCATCACTTGTTGAAAATAATTCACACAATATACCTTGCTTTTCTGTCACTTCATTTATGTGGGATGGATCCACTTACGCCATGGCAATGGCTGCCAAGTAGCCAGCAATGTAAAATATGAGTCCAAAGGTTTTTTTTTAATCCATAAAAAGCTTTGTTTGCCCTGAGTTTTGTCAACAGCTTTTACATATTCCTCAATTTGTATGTCTTTCCAACAGTCTGATGAAACTGCCGGCAAGTAACACTGGATTAGCATAGAGGTACTTTTTAGTGTCATTTTATGTTCCTTTTCTTATCAACATCAATGTCTATGAAGAGACATGAGCCACAGAATTACCATATTATCCTTTAAATTGGTACCCCACAGATTTACCCCCTAATCTTCCAGATTTGTGTGTGTTCTAGAGGGGGAATTATTATTACCATTATTAAATTTTTTTGGTTTAGGACTGAGCTGATTGTAGGAGGTAACAATTCTCCTAAATAGCCTGGTAGGTGAACAGCACTTCTTTTCCATGAATTAAATTCTTGCGATGTCTATAGAGTGCTTCGGGGATGACTTTTGTCATGCAATGCAATCGCCAGAAGTAAAAGACTTTTTGGAAAGTTTGAGTTGGAATAATTTGCTAGGGCGCGAGTATAAACCCAACGAGGCTGTAAAGGTGGATGAGCGAGTAGACATCTTTCTGTGTTTCGGTGTGATTCCCCAGACAACCTCTGTAGTCTGATTTCGCCACTTGTTAGCAACTTGCCTTTTTAAAGACACGTTTAAGATTAGATTAGATTAGATAGTTTTAATTGTCATTCATGTTCACACACGAAACATGTACTCAGGACCGAGAGAGCACACAATACACATCACCATAAAAAAAACAGCACAGCCATATGTACAAAGCACAGTAACACACAAGGCGGGCACAGCTTAAGCTTCAGAATTCGCCAGCGGGGTATTTACTGATGTATTTTGTGTCGTAAAACAAAACATGAAAATCTCTTAAGCTTGTGTTAACCACAGACCTTATGTCAGGTGAGGAAACATTTGTTCGAACGTGGGAGAGAAAGTCAATATTCAAACTGAAATTACCTTTTCAAAGTCCAACTACTTCAAACAGACCGTTTTCTACTAGACGCGCTCTCAGCTTGTCCTAATGCATGCCTTATTGACCTACCAGTAAACTAAGCTAGTAATGTTATGTGGTTTGCTGCGAAAATTGAGGACACTAGCGAGCAAAACTGTCCTAAGCTGTGTGGAATAATTTTGGGTTCTACACAGTACATGGCAAAGTAACTGGCTGTTCGACCGTGTACAAAGAAGCAGTCTTACAACCAATCTGCGGACTCGCCTGCCAGCTGGAGACACCACAGACGAGCAGAGCAACATAAGTGCATAGCCTCATCTGACTGCCTACTATTCGACACACTCGGCTTCACTGGGCACATTCATATTCCTTCCAACAAATTGTGTGTCATTTAAAATTCGTTCAAACTTGTTTTTTGGAAAAAGTGACAACCTTAATAGTTTCAATACTGAATCAGCTAAATATAACACTCAAAAAAACAAGTGTGCATTTGCAGGGAATAATAACAACCATACCTCTCTTCAGCTACAGGTCAGAGTTCAGCCCCCGAACAGTTTCAATAAAATCAAAAAAGAGTCCGCTTACATCAACAAATGACCAGGTAAGCTAACATTACTGTGATTTTAGCTGGGCAATGTTAGGTAACATTAGATTCTTTGCTAACGTGTCATGGATGTAAAATACCTTGTAATACATCCATGTAACGTAGACGAACGGCTAGCTAGCTAACATACCAAAATAGAGTTGATAATATGAGCTAATTCATTCAGACTCTCTTAGCTTGCTTGCTCGCTAACTTTATCTCGGCTCGCTGACTGCAGGGCTCCAATATTCGCTCTTTATTACACCAAGGTAACGTTTCGAGCACTGCTGCTGAGACAGGCCTACAAATCATGCCCCGTCGTGTCAAGATGCATTTTATCTCCAATACTGTAGACGACACGTCTACGGTTACCTCTCATGTAAACTTCTCCACTGTGAGACGATTAAAGGATTTCTGATTTCTGATTCATGCGCAATCACCGATGAGTCTCCTCTGGATTATATTCCACTACAAAGTTACAGCCGCTGCCGCAGTTATTGTTATTGCTCTTGTTATCATTGTATTGCTATTACTATTATTTTTGTAAGAGTTCATCGATACCATTACTACTACTATTGCCTTTACATTGAGCCTGGTTCTGCTCAAGGTAAGCTAGTGCTTGCTTGGTGGGAATTGTTGGATCTCTGTAATACAAAGTCGTTCTACACCTGCTCTATATGAAAGAGTGCCCTGAGATAACTTTGTTATAATATGGCACTATATAAATAAAACTCAATTGAATTAAAGTTGTTTCATTTAATTGAATATCAGCCTGATTTTTTCCCTTGCCAAAATCACACCCATGTGTATCCCTTTACATTTCTGCTGATGTATACCCATGTGTTACGTCCCCTATTTGGTCTAGGGGTAAAGGCAGACAATAACATAAAACCTATCAAGAATAGTGACTCAAGTGTGCAGTAATAAAGAAGGAATTTATTACCAGTTTTCTTGTGCATAAACAATTAACAAAATAACCCACGTGGGGGAGGAGAGGATCTAAATCAACAGACCAAAACCACCCCTGACTATTTCTTAACTAAAGCACCAAAACAAACGAACAAAAGACTGTCTATCTGATCTGCGAAAGTACTTATCAAAATGGTACATTGGCGGCACCACCCACTTAGAGACACCTATTGTCTCTAACCACTGAAATGCTATGCGAGTGAAATATACAGGGTACCTCCCCCGTCTTACCTGGTCCACTACACTCCCACCACAATACCATGTACACACCGCACGGATACAGCTTCCCACTGCAGTCTCTCTCTGGGCAGCCGAGTGGCGGTCGCTGATACGATCTCTCGTATAGGTCTCTCAGTCCTCCTAGATCTTCGACGTTCTCTTTCTGTGCTGTCTCTCTCTTTTTTTCCTGTCTCATCTGGCCACCCTCTTTCCTCTCAGCATCCTCCTTTTATGGCAGCACTCCCCATGGCTGGTCAGTCGACACGCCCCTGAAACCGTTCACCAGGGCAGCACAGATGGCAATCACTTAGCAAATTCAGCTGCTGAGAAGACATGGGAGAAAAACAACATGCAGACCCCCCGGTGAATCTTTGGCATGTGGTTGACTTGTCTCTGTAGGTTCTAATTCTTGCATTTTTCCCTCTCTCCATAAAGGACGTGACCTCAGTTACACGAGCAATGACAACAATGCGAGCAAGAAAATAGAGAAGACCTGAGAGCCTGAGAGTGTGGTTTACATTACCGTTTATTAGTAATACCTACTGAAAAATGTGTAAAAGAAAGCAAATTAATATTTGACATTGTAGAACTTGTTAAAACTAGACACTGAAAAAATGCATACTGTTATTAAAATAAATGAGCTTGTATAAAAAATAAAATGTCATTTTTCTTTGAGGTAATGAACTCACATGCACTGAACAGTTTTTAATTTCACCTAAATGGCGTTTCCTTGTAGCCAACATAGCTAAACACATTGCTAAAGGGGTCAGGGTATTTGTCTGTAAACTGCCAAACAGTTCCTAGTTCCAAGACACCCCAGATGATGTCCAGAAAAACCCCTGGCAGACAGGTGACCACCACCTGCAGGACTTCATCCCTCTCCGCTTGTTTCAATTGTTGCATTTCTGTCCGGTAAAATAATATATCAACAATTTCCAAAGATCTATGACTGACCCTCTTTGCTGTCCTGGCAGCAGTCAGCTGAGTCTGTCCTCTTCAGTGACAGCTCCTGCTCTTCCTCTCCCCCTACCATGGCCTCTGTCCCTCCCCCTGACCTGCACTGCCCCTGCCCCTGCACCGCTCCCTCGCCCCCTTCCCCCTCTAGCCTCGCTGTCCCTGATTTCTTCCAGTAGAGCTGCATGATCTTTAGAACATGAATTCTGAAATCAAAGAAAATGAATACATAGACTATGTTGGCAAAAACATCTGTTCTTTACTTTGTGTGCATTATCTCCAGTCTAACATTAGTCGTCCCACTCCTGTTTGTCTATCTTTTTATAACTGACATTAGCTTAGTACAGGCATTCAGTACAGTAATGTTATTTGACAATAAAAAAGTTGCATCTATTATGTTGAAAGGTTAGTTATCACATCAATAACAGGGTTGCCAACTTTGGGTACATGGTTGTAGTGAGATTTTGATGCCATGGCCGGTGGGCTTAATCACACATACGCGCACTTTATCACTTGCACATATATGTACTTAATTCACCATCAGGGATTAAATAAGTGTGCACCTTACACATGTGGTATTCTAAGTTTTAAGGATATAGCCTGACTACAGCCTTTCACCCTGGGAAACCTATGCTACTTCAGACACATAGCCAATATATGAACACACGCAGACAAATCTACGCATGACCACATATACTCACTTAGCCAAATACATCCATGAAGACACACTCTTTCACTGACTCAGCCAAATATGAACATACACTCACTCACTGGCTTTCAGGGGTTTCCTCCAAAGCAGCTGTCCAATTCAATTCAATTTTATTTATATAGCGCTATATCATAAGAGTTATCTCATAGCACTTGTTAATATAGAGCAAGTCTAAACCAACTCTATATGTATAGACACAAGATTTCCACCATGAGCAAGCGCTAGGTGACAGTGGCAAGGAAACACTGCCTTTAACAGGCAGAAACCTCAGGCAGAACCAGGCTCTGGGTGGGAGGTCATCTGCCTCGACCGGTTGGGTAGAAAGAGAAAAAAAGAGATGTGGCGATAAGCATTGTGCACCAATCGGAGAGTAATGAGAATGAATGTGAAAGCGTGTGTCTCACACCAGAAGCGTGAGAGTTGGCAATGCTGCAATAATGAACATCTAGTTCACTAACTGTTTGCGTTAGCATCCAGTAAATTTAGCTATGCTGACATTGCTGTGCCTCTCAGTGAAAGCTAGACAAATGGCGATTGATAAAGCTGGCTAGCTAACACTGAAGTGTCATATAAATGCAGTCAATAGCGACATTCAAACTCAATATCCGATTTAAAAAAAAAATTGGTCAAACTATAATAAGAGCATAACTTCACTTACCTCCAGGCGGTCATGTTCAGTCTACTGTATGTCATGTCACTGTTTTGGCTGATGCACTGGATGCTCGCCTGTGTACACTGTGTGCAAGCATGATAATGAGCAACAACACTGACTGCTAATGTCTTAACGACCACCGGTGTCACTAAAAACGACTTTCTGAAAACTCCACACAGCCCCTTTAAGAATGGTCTTGAGATTCATCCAGTCAATTAAGTTAACATTCAGGTTTGCCTTACAGTAAAGAACACACCTGCAGTTTTCAGTCAGTAACTCAAAGAATAGTGCTTGAAGATTATTATATAATGACAAGATTATGCGCCTGTGTAATTATTGAACCAAAGCATGACTTCACTGTGGGCCATTTAAATTGCTCCCAAATCTATGTGGATCACATTTTTTATCGACCCTCCATGCCCACCACCTATACATCACCTCAAAACTAATTCATCACTTTTTCTTGAGTGCATTTCCTACTTTCCTGACCAAACTGAGCCATGCCCTCTTCCCTTCACATTTCAGAGGACCCGCTAGAATGATGAGCTGCTCTGCGCAATGTGACTTGACCTGGGATTGTTTACCAATGTGAAGAAGAATATAGAGAGAAATCCCCTCCATCAAAAATAGAATCGCTTGTCATTATCTTGGAAATCCCTTGAAATACAGTTCTCACTCAGAAGGTTGGCTAATGGCTCACTGCACAGTGGAATAAAGCGGGATTAGCTGGACAAATTGAAAATGGGATTGTGTAATTTCATACTTGAAAGACAGGGAGAAGGAAAATAAGAAGAAAAAGATCACTGGGATGTCTACATATCATCTTTAGTTGCTTACACTATTGTTGATGCAATTCAAGTTGTATTTAAGCTGTATATATACGTATTATGAAGAGCCTAATGAATACAGTGTGGAATCGGACTGAGGGCATCTGTACACAATAATCAGACACTCTAGCTCTACCAGCGTGTTCTTAAATTAACCCCACCGCCACACACACAACCACACAAACAAACGCATATCCACCTAATTCAGGAGGCGAGGTAAGGTCATGGATCTCTGTTGGCTCTCCTGGTGCCTGTCAGACTAAAGAAAAATTCAGAGAATGCTGCAGAGAGGTGCTTACTGCATCATGCCGATAACGTCGATGGTTTGTGAGAGATGGGTGGTCTTATTACGATTAAATCAACATGTTGAAAGGTGGTAAGAACCTGATTCAGAGTTCACTGCGCGTTTGCAGGGGGTTGATATCGATGTGCTGTGGATGAAGGTTAGCCTGATGTGTGTGGTCTTGTGGCCATGTGACTCAGGGTGGATCGAGTGTAGTAAAGAAGACAAGGTGTCTGCTCATTGTACTCCACTGAAGCCAGCGACTTATACAACAAGATTTACCTGACCTTTCAGCTAAGAGCAGCGCACTATCCACCTGATCAGGTCCCCTGCATTTTAATTCGTGTTGTTTGTATACTTGAGACAAAAACAGACACAACAACTAGACCTGGTAGGAAAATAGAGCTCATTTTATATTATTTACACATTATATTATTTATATTATTTGAATATCATATTATTTATGCAATTCCAACTCAGAAACACTAAGACATTTATAAAAAATCTGAAATATCAAACTCATGACCTTACACATAAGGAAAGTGATTGCAAATCATTAGAAATTCTGATTTTCAATAGATAATTGCAATACATGTGGATTTCTTACCATCAGTAAACCTGTTGCAATTATTACATGATCACATTATTATTTGAGCTGATGTTAGATTCCAATCAAAGGGTGTTTAGGTCAAGTAACATATTTCCATCATTGTTTCCAACATTTGATGTTTGACTGCTGCTCTTTAATTTACATCAATGGCACCTGACTGTAGAATATGGTAGTGGATGAAAATGTGCACTCATTTGCATTTAATTTTGCCAATTTTTTGTAAATTTGTTTAAGATTTGCACTACATGTGGATGGATACCTAAATAATTTCAGAAATGTAACAATTCATTGAATGCAAATCAGGTGCACTTCCATCAGTTGGGTTGAGGGAGATAAACTGTCTATCTGAGCACAAGGCTCCAGCGTCAGGAAAACCAACTGATAGAATTTTGGCTACCTAGACCTTCCTGCTGTTGGGCAGGTTCTTTGTTTCAGCTCATATAGGACCATGTTCTTTGCTTTCTGAAGCAAGGTGATGACAGAGATGTGCCAATAACGGGTCTCTTGATTTATAGCAGAGTCTCCCCTACGGGTGCAGCGGTGCGTTTGACAGCTCTGTAGAAAGTTCTGCTGGAGATAATTTTTACAGACAGACCTTTGCTGCTTAATTTCAGTCCGTTTTAACCAGGGGTGTCAAACTGATTTTAGTTCGGGGGCCACATTCAGCCTAATTTGATCTCAAGTGGGCCAGGCCGATAAAATCACAGCATAATAATCGTACAGTAGGTACATTATGAAAATGTGTATATTTAAGGAACAATCCTTTTACAAAACATTATGAACGACCTGAGACTTCTTAATGAAAATAAGTGCACCTTTAATTATACTATGCCTGAGTTTATCATGTACACATGTGCATTACAACTGATCACTGAATATTGTATTCCTTTAAGACTGAAACTTGCTGCATACAAACTAAGCACACGGGTTTCCCACTGCTGTGAATAAGTAGGAACTTGTCAATTTTTCTTGGAAAACTCGACACTCTGCATCCACTTTTCTACTTTTTGATAACGACATTTTTGATTATGAGGGTTCCAGCGGAAGGTCTTGACCGCGGAAAACAACGACGGTTTCAAAAGTGGATTACTATGGATTCAGAAATGACCATTTCTGGTTTATCAAAAAAATGTAATCGTCCTTAACTGCCAATACGAGGAACACCGTTGAGGGAGAAACGTAAGCTTATTTTGTAAGGACCACACAGGATGTAATTTGTCCACGCTCTTGTTAACATTACACAGCAGTTGTGGAGCCTCAGGACCAGACCAGGACGTGTTTCA
>JAVQJF010039689.1:0-27601 GCA_036023855.1 Gadopsis marmoratus | reverse complement strand
TAGATATAGAGTTTGCTTGGACTTGCTCTATATTTACAAGTGCTATGAGATAACTTTGTTATGATATAGCGCTATATAAATAAAATTTGATTTGATTTGATTTGATTTGATTTGATTTGTGACACACAAGTTGAAACTTTTTCAGCTTTTGCTTCCCCTCAATTTTCACCACCTACAGTGAACCTGTTTCTACTACTGAGAGTCAGTCATTTGGACAAGGAGTATTTCAAGTCAATTACATTTATATGAAGTGGGAGTGAGTGAATTTGTCTGCTGCATTTCAGGTCTCAAAACCAGCAACCTTGTCTGCCTCTGTGATCTCTAGGCTATAATCTGCACATGAAGAGCAGCTAAATCAAATCCATATTGTATTTGTAACAAAATACTCAAAGGTCCACTTACAGGCTTTCAGAGCTTTTGCCCACGTTTTATTTCAGCTGATGGCGCTGGCTCAGGTTTCATCCTGTGACCTAAGTGGGTAACTTTGGTGACATAATAACAAGCTATCATATATTGTATTTATCTATGTGCACCTTCTAACCCCCTCCTCCCCATCACCCTGCAGCCCTGTCCGGAGGCCTTCAGGGCCAGAGCACCTCCTCCGTCAGCTCGGAGATCAAGTCTGAGGATGAGGGGGATGAGAACCTCCTGCAGGACGCAAAGCCCCTGGACGCCAAGAAGGAGGACGCCGACAGCAAGGAGCTCAAAGCTATTGATAGGTCAAGATCTAGGTAACCCCGCCTACCTCTCAGACGTTCGCTTCTATCAAAAATCTAAGCTGGACATGTGTTTTCCCAAAACACCGACATGCTCAGAGACCTTTCTTGTTCAAAATGTCATTGGTAAACAAACCTCTCCAGGAGGCAAAAACTGTTTAAGATGTTACACTTGAAATGGAATTTGTGCAAACTGAAGTGACAATCTGTGGCCCTTTTTTTCTCAGTCACAAGGCAAAAATTTACATTTTAGAAGTGAGATTTAAAAGACGAATAATTTTTCAATTGTGGCAGCTTTGGCCTAAATAAATTATATAAATACTTTTTTCACCACTGGGCATGAAACACAAATCAGTGTGAGATCAATTGCTCTTATAAGATAAAAAAAAAAAGATGCAGTATTTTGTAGAGAAAGGACATGAGGAAGGACTTTAAGCTGAGAGTGTTTTTGGGAACCAGCCTCTGGACTTTGATGAAGTGACCAAGTGTGATGAGAAGCAGCTAAATACATCAGTTAATACAGAGACTTCTTACGTATGTGAAATGTCCCTGTCCACCCGGCATCTTTCTATTTTAAACACGGCTGCTGTCGGTCTTTTTGAGCCAAGAAAGCTCTGTAAAGACAAAGAGAGGTTCCTGGTGGACATGCAGCTCCCGGTTGATTCCGTCAGTCTCTCCTTGGTCTTGAGCCTGGTTTTAACTGCTTCTCACACAACAGAGTAGAGCCCTCAGTCAATATTCTCAAAGAAATGCTGCCTCACGTTCAGAGTCGGGAAATCAACACCGACGAATCTTAAAAATTAATCTTGCTTTTGGCGAGAAAATAGAAGCCTTCAAAAAAGGTTTTTAACAAGGACCAAAAGGTATGAAACCCACTCATTATATAAAGACTATGTCTGAATTAATAGAAAGATCAGAAGTGTTGGCTTCGGTCACAGTGTTGATTTCACATTCTGGATGCGGCTGAGCAGCCTTCACCCCTCCCATGATATTTTTCACCTGGAGGACAACTAAAATCAGAAACATTTGGATTCCAAACCCAGAGACCTGTATATCATGGTGGCGGTCATGATGATGATGATGATGCATATGGTTTTGATGATGAAGATAAGAAACAGATGAAATAATGTTGCCCATGCTGTGTTGTAGGGTTTGGGAAGGTATTCTTATGTATTTCATCAAACATGTTGGCAGCTGGTTATCTGTACTTCATTTTGCTTGTAGTCACCTTATTGACCTCATGTGGATGGCCATTTTTACATTGTCTCTCAACTTCAGCCCACTGTTGTCAGTAAAAGGGATTACAAGTCTGTTGTACGGATGTTGAGGAGTACTGCTGCGCATGTGAAAAATCCGTCTGAAGCCTTTTGTGTCTCCAGGTGGAGTGAGGGGCAGCAGGCTGATAAGTGCATCAAATTAATGCAGTGATAGTTGTCTGTACATCCATGGGGACAGAGAAGTGAGAATAGTTTATTCTGCATACTTTTAACGGTTCCAAAGTACAGCCCTCAAAGTACCTACCTGTAGCCGAGCTTACGTTACGTGGCTTTAGGTTTTTCTGCTGTCATATTGGTTCCCAAATAGCCCTATTGTTGTTAGCATGTTTCAATCAGATTAGCAAAAACATTTTCATTCAATTCAATTCAATTTTATTTATATAGCGCTATATCATAACAGAGTTATCTCATAGCACTTGTTAATATAGAGCAAGTCCAAGCCAACTCTATATTTTAGACTATGTGTAGACTGTATAGACATTATAAAATTGAATTTCACACTGAGCTGATAAAATAATAAGTAAAGGTCTATGGGAGAAACTCAGAGATCCACTTTAAAATACAAGGTGGGATGGGATTTAGTGAAGTGAGCTCACCAATATCACCAAGTAAACACACAGTTGCTGATGAGAAGTGTGGCAAACACCCAGAATGCAGCACAACATGATGTCTGTTCCCAAGCCCTGTTCCTTGTTATTTTGTCACTTAATGAATCGTCTTGTACAGGTCAGGACATTCAGCATCTACTGCAGGCTTGCATTACAATGAGCCTGTACACACAGAAATGCAAACTGAGCTTTCATCCTTAAATCCTCCCCTTCCTCCTCCCCTACCATCATCCCCTGCTTTTTGCTTCCCTTGCTCCTCATCGCACTCATCATTGGTCACCGTAGCAACAACGACGACGAGGACCTGTCTCCGGAGCAGAAGATGGAGAGAGAGAGGGAACGGAGGATGGCCAACAACGCGCGGGAGCGTCTGCGTGTCCGCGACATCAACGAGGCGTTCAAGGAGCTAGGCAGGATGGTCCAGCTGCACCTGAAGAGCGACAAACCTCAGACCAAGTTACTGATTCTGCACCAGGCCGTGGCTGTCATCCTCAGTTTGGAGCAACAAGTCCGAGGTCAGGTTCATGAAAGACACATGACCTTTGACCTCAGTAACTAACAACATAAACACAAGATACTGCAGCACATTTTTGCTCTTTAAAATGGTTTAAGCAGATAGAATCATGTCTTTACAATTTCATGCTGTGCAGCCAAGCTTTGTTCAAACTCACAGCACTGTTTCCACAAATACCTAATGTGTCTGGCTGAATATGGGGGAAATGTGTCAAAAACTATGCAAATAATATGTACAAAATAGAGGAATTATAGTATTATGGCATGAAATAATGTTTCTTTATTCTAACTTCATGGGAAATTTAAGGTGGAAATCAGGGTTCAGGAGGTTAATTCAATCCAACACATGTAGTGCTCCAGGAGCTCCAGGAGAGGGCAGCACTGTCACCTGTTGATTGTGTAAAACCAGGCTGAAGTTGTTGGTTTCTTTGCTTCAGTCTCAAAAGAAAAAGAAAAAGAGAGACACAAAACACAGTCAGGACACTTTCTACAGACAGAAAACACTAGAAATAATAACAACATCTCTCTCCGTTTGTCCAGAGCGAAACCTGAACCCCAAGGCGGCCTGTCTGAAGCGTCGCGAGGAGGAGAAGGTCACCGTGACATCGGATGGGGCTCCCCTCTCATTGGCCGCCGCGCACCACGTCGCCGCCGCCATGGGCGACGGGTCAAACCCCTTGGGACAAATGTAAAACGCAGCAACATCTCCTCCCCCCCTGAATGGTCAGATTTCACTTATAAACTAATCTGCTGTTGTACCTTTAATTCAAACCAAAGAATTGGAATTCAGAAACCAGTCGAGAAACTTCAAGAAATCATTTTATAAATCCCGTCACTTGTCATAAAATTTAAAATCTATGGCAAACTAAACACACCTCAAAAGGTGAGGTTACCATTATATGTCGTTTTCTTTTTACATTTTGGCTTCTAATGAGTAAACTGGAAAAGGACATTCCTGTTTTCAGATTCAAAAGTTATGTCAAAAGATGGACATGTTATCACTTGTCCATCAGTTATCTGATAGCCATTAATGCAGTGTCTGTGTAATTATTAACCATTTGTTTCCTGCAGAATAGAATTAAATTAACGAAAACCAAAATATGAATTGAAAGATACAATTTTATTTCTCAGTCAGCTTATTTCACAAAATCAACAAATATCCTAATCAATTTTGGGGATAGGTGCACTAAGCAGGCCAGGAAAATATTGGTAAAATAAACAAGACATCCTGTTTGGTGTCCAATTTTCAAAATAAAGCACAAAGGATTTAAAAGTTACCCATCATTCAGACTCCAATAACTGTTTGAGTGTCAAGAGAGTGTTCCCTCTCAGCAAAACCTCCATGGATAAATAAAGGTTAACCAAAGAAAGGAAAGGAAAGGCAGATATGTCCATTTTTAACTGTTGCAAAAAGCAGTGATTTAGTTAGATTTAATTTCATAGTTCTTTATGAACAATTCTGTAATATTTGGAATTTTATTAGTAAAGGCTCCACCTATGTATGTAATGTGTGCGTAGTTTGGGAGGTCAGAGAATGATGACTCATTGCATGAGGGCAATGTACCTTAATGTACCTCCATAATGTACCTCCATAATGTACCTTATTTTACCTAGAGATACATCCCAAAATATACCGTAGGAAATTCAGTAGTCACAAGGCAGTTTGGGGCAGAATATGCTGGTAACTGGCATAATAATAGCATAGTTATCTTTAAGTAAATAAATCAGTTTTAAATAAATGTGCTAATTGGTAATCATTCGGAACTTTAACTTCACTGATGAAAATCATTTTTTATTCAATACATTTGTGACATTAATCCAACCAAGCAGAATTCACATTGAATTCTTCCAGTTGTATTGTCATTTCTACTGTCACACTAATTCAGGAAAAAAAAGGTTACAACTTACACAGACAACATGTAGACCAAATGCCGTTTAGGTGAATTTCTTCCATTATTTGAATAAAGTGCATCGTTCAGAGGAAGTCTGGCAGAGCTGATATTTCAGCTGGCTAAAAACATAAGCCACAACTTGAGTTTCTGTCTGGTCTGGGTACATTTTAACAACAGATTGGCAGTAAGTGTGATTTTAATGTATGACTGTGTGTGCCTGTCACTGCGTTTGACTGAATATGTGTTGTTTCTGTTCTTTGCTCTACAACCTTGTTTTCTCATAAAACATTCAAATTGTATTTATGTTTGCCTGTTGAGTCGTAAAGCAGGTTAAATGTGTAATTGAGATCATTTTCTTATGCAGCATTGTCTTCAAAGGTCTTTGATAAGGAGCAGGAGTGACCTAAGACAAAACCACACAGAGTTTCTTATCTGCAATAGCTTTACAGTGAACACAATTAAGTAATAAGTAAAGTCTTCATTTATACATACATACATTTTGAGGTTTGTCCTTGTTCTGAATTAAACAGAGTTGTATGACCCATTAATAGACACACACATATTTTTCAGTGAATGTAGTAAAGCTACATGCATGACAGTTATATCTGGGCCACTTCGTTTCCTAAAAATGTACATTCCTATAAGGAGTGACTCCACAGCTCTCAACGTCACAGCTGGGTGTGGCCTGTTTTACTTGTAACCACATCATTTTTTAGCTTTTTTTCTTTTCAGGCAGCCATTGGTTTGGCGAGGTGTAGCGTCTACATTTGTTATGTTAAGTACTACTGACCAGAATGTCATGAAATCTGCTGTGAATATTCATGGGAACCATCAGAACAAAATGTCCACTTGAACAAAATAAATACCAAATCTTCCAATTAGATTTAGCCTCACTTGCCATGGATCTTGCACATTCATGCTCCCCAGAACATGAACCATCTCTATAAGCTTTCCCTTAGGACAGGACAAATATTGATGTGGAGTGAAATAAATACTACCGCTAGGGGACACTGTGAGGGATTAAGAGTTAAAGTAAACTCCTTCCAAATCCTTCCTTCCTTTTATTTTTTCTCTTTGTCTCTCCAGGTCCAAGGTGCCAGAGTTCATCAAGATGATGAGCGACCACTTCCTCTGACGATGTTTCCATGACAACCCGGCAATCGATCAAACCTGTTGTTGCTTCAGCCTGACCAATCAGATTCTCTGGAACTTCAGCCTGACCAATCAGTTCAGCCTCATTCTCTCCTCTCGTCTGTCGTCTCTGATCCTCCTCTTCACCTTCATCTCCTTCTTCTGTCGAGAACATGAACTGCAGAGTCACATTAGTCGCTTTCGTCACTTTGCATCTCCAGCTGAAGTGAATTGGAAGCTGCTTTGTGGAGACGTTAAAATAGCCGTTGTAACATGGCTGCTACAAAGTGGCAGTTTGTGGGAGCTTTTGACACAAAGTCAGAGCAATGGACAAAAATCACATCATCCAAGAAATTCTTCTTCTTGTACTACTTCTTGTTTTATCAGCATTCCCAGTTTTAAAGAACAAAAGGGTTCTATATATAGTATATATATATATGAGAAAAGAAAAAAATGACAAAAAAATTGTTAAAAAAGTGCAACTGGATGCGGGAAGTGAGGGGGGTATGGGAGGGTACGGGTTGAGGAGAGTTGTTCGGAACGCAGAAAAACATATCACAAAGTGTTTAAAGAGATTTTTTTTTTAACGCAAGATCGCGCAGCTGTTGTTGAATGCAGCTTCAGCGCGTCTCTGACTGAACGGCAATCTAACGCCACACTGTGGATGAAGCTGTGCCTGATCTCCTCTTGGATGCAAACCAGTTAGATAGATACACATGGAGAAGCAAAGTAAACAAAAACTGAACAAAAAGAACAGGAAATTTCCAGGAAGTATCACGGAAGCAAGCTTTCCACTCATACATCCCCTTTCAAACCACACATTTTCACACATTAAAGTATAAATTAACTTGATATTAGGAATGTGTTGTGTGACCCTACTGCTTTTCACAGGTGCTTGATATGCCAAGTGATCTGAACAAAAATGTAGTTTGAAACGCTTTTTGACTATCATAGATGCCTAGAAAGGACCGGGGTTAAACAAGAAAAATGGGGGCAACTAGTTCTTCCCCTTCTAATGCATTCCTTCGTTAATTGCAAATATTTACAGTAGATTGTCGGTGTAAAAAAAAATCTGATCATGTTTATGTAGTGTTTTATGATAATAGCCACATTGACTTTGTTATCAAGCATTCAAACAAAAAAATCTACGAACTGCTAACTTCTCAGTCTGAACACGAATACAAATGCCTGGGCATTTGTACCCAAACAGCCCATGTGTATCTACTGAAAGAAAGAGAATACCTAGAGAATCAATCATTGAATCAGTTAATCAATCAATCAGTGAGTGACTCCAGAGAGAGTGGGGTGTTTGAATGGTTGAAGGAAGAGGAATCACAGAAGGAAAGACTTTTCTTGACATCTTCATTTGACATCGTTGTGAGTTTGTAGTGCAGATGACGACTAGAAAACATCCCTAATCAGAGTCCTTTATCAGATACTTGTCAGCGTGGGCAGAGCAGGCAGAGTTTGAAATGGTGTCCAGGTCTTTGATCTTGAAGGATTGCTGGGCAGATTGGGAGGACAGATGATAGAATATGACAGATAGATGGATGGGTGGATGAGAGGGAAGGGGGCTGGACTAAGCGTTGAAGTAAATTCTATTCTACGTTCAGCACATTCCATGAATCCCGATCGCTCTACTTGAATCAAATGCTCCTGATTTCCTGAGCTCCTGAACAAAGAAGGTTTTGGGAGTCGTGGAAGGAGAAAAGCAGAACTGAAGTGGGCCAACATCCTGAGGAGCTAGAGGGAGAGGGAGAGGAGGAAAATCAGAGAATCCAGAGGTCTAAATGATGATGATGCCGCAGCGGAAGCAAGGGAACAATCATCAGGGTGAGGGGTGTACAATTTACTTCTGAGAGCCAAGCAGCAGTTGTCAAAGCATTCCTTTGTTGGATTCATTAGATACCTTCATTTTCTGGTTTAGTATCTGTACGGTCATAACCCTATATCTCTAACCCCAACCTTTCCTGCCCTAAGTACCAACCTTGGGGGACTTTCTGATTGGCATTTGCTGTCTGGAAAAATAAAATAACAGACATATTTATTGTAGTTGAGGTGTCTGTTGCTGGTACCATTGGATGCTTCAAATTTCATTGTCCTTGATCAGTGACGCTTTTCTGTTGCAATACATTGCATTGTAGAAAGTAGAGATTCAAATTCTGCAGTTCCAATGGGATTCCTGTTAGAGAAGAGTACTATTTGGACTGGTTGGGACGGGAAAACCAAACTACATCAGTAGTGGAGAGGATTTGGGCAGAAAATTAGCAAAAAGTTGTTTTATATGCTGCGTGCTACCTGGAAACAGTCACATTATTACCCAATTCAACTGTTACAACTGGTACCTAGAAGAGTTAGGCTTATTGTGCCAGAGGACCAAATCTGAGCAGACTGTACTTCATATACTGTATGACTGCCACATTACGTTTTAGGGTTTCAGACTGATTTCGCATTAGCATCAGCTACAGTTAGCAGCATAGATGCTTGGGCCAGTGTTAGCCCCCAGAACTAAACCAGTGTATTCTTGTGTGCCATTCACCATTAGTCTGGTATGAGTCGAGTAACTAGACATACCTGAGAAAGTGACATCAGGACAAGGTGGCACTGGTAGTGACAAAAGTCATGACCATGATCAGTTGAGAGTGGGAATAAATAAATCAGGACTGCATAGGTCCGGAAGAAAACTCAAATATTTATTTTGTTTCTATGCATCAATGTGTACTTTCTGGCAGCAAACAAAAGTAATTGGAACGTCCATTGTCTTCTGGTGTCAATCTGTAAGTCCCCTTCACCTGCGCCTCAGTTTGAACCCTCTTCAATCCAGGCCTGTGTTTAATCCTGAGTCCCAGTGCTGTCTTCTCTGCTGAGCCTAGCCTTATGAGCCCTAAACGAGAGCCCTAGCCCCTCTCCCCAGCCTCTTGCCCCACCTAAGCGGTCCCACAGATGCAATTTGAACATTCACACTTCTACCAATGTGCCTTTTTAGAGTTCATATCATTCGAGTTGCCAGAGGAGGACATTTACCTGGTCTTTTAATAGGATGCAAGCTTAGGGAAACCTGTTCTTAGCCGTTAGGTTCTATGCAGTCAGGTTTTTTACCAGACCTGGGAATTTAAAAAAAGCTAAAAAGGAAAAAAAAGTATTTTTTGGATAAAAAAACTAAACTGTATTTAATGTACTGTACGCTTATATGTAAGTAGACAGCGTGTTCTGGCTTCTAGCCAATGATACAGACGCTTGATTTTAGCAAGACGAACCCCCGTCCAAGTCCTTTTCGTCCCCCCAAGTCCTCCATAACCCCCGACCCTTCCTGTTCCAAGCCCCAGCCCTGTTTCCATGGTGAACAACGCGTCTCTTCTTGTATTATAGCTTATCAGCTTTTTATCAATATTTGATCGGCTTGTCCATAAGCCAATGTAGTCTTCAGTACAAAGTGTGTGGTCGTATGTTGTAAAACAGATTTTCTTTTTTTCTCTTTTTTAAGAAGAATCTTTTCTCTTATTACTTTTTCTTTGTCTGTTCTGGTTTACATGTCTATTATAGAAAATGTAAAAAACAAAACAAAAAGAAAAACAAAAAAACGACACAATTCACTATCCGACAGCATTATTCTCTGTCGGTAGTCATTTTGACGCGGTTAAAATCCTACCCAATCAACAGGAAGGCACGGAAACTGGAAAAGAATCTATTTGAATAAATCAATCTATATATAAATGTACAAAAAATATATACGATATATAAGGAGGGTGCCATTTTCTGTTATTTTTTTATTTTCTGTTGCAAAGGAGTGTTTGCTTGGGAGGAATTATTTTCTCAAAGACTGAACTGGCAGAAGTTGGTGAGGCACCTCAGTGTTATAAATTTTCAACTGACTTTGTTGTGTTCTCTGTTGTTGCCAAGACAACACCCTCTGACTAATACGGCACCCTGCGCAGGACAAAATGGGACCGGAGTTCCATCAGCTCCATTCACTGCTATCTATCCAAGGCAACAACACACAGACGTTTGTAAATTGTATGCAACAAAATGGCAAACTTTACCATTATTTTGAAATTGTGTATGTAAAAGTTATATTTTTACATGTAGGCTGTTGTTAATTTGTGTTTTAGAAATATGTTGTATCGGTTTTTTTGTTAAAAGATGAAAAAGTAAAATTCAGTGTGTGTTGAAAAAATGTGTCACATTGAAAATGTAGTAGTTCCGAATCATTTTCTTTTCAGCATTATGTTTATATCTGTGGGAACATTTTCTGAGGATTCATGGGAGGAATCAGAAATCATAAGATATATGATATTTGTTTAATTCTTCATGCCTCATGACATTACCATTTTTGTATTGTACTTTCTGTAAATAGTCATAAAACATTTTCTGTGGGGTTTCCGTAAGGTGAGGACTTGCCAGTGAGAGGCGATGATGATGATCTTGTTTTGCTTTTTAGTGAGGTTGTATTTGCAAGATTACGATAGCCAGGTGCCAGCTTTTAGTTTCGGTCAGTGGTGCTCAGTACTGTATGTGGTTTTGGTTGCTGACCATCTGAAATGTAAGTCAAATTATTAAGAATGTCTAGTGTCAGAGCCGACGTGAGTAATTTTTTGCACCATGTGTAATGATTTTCAAAGATAAAAATAACCTGGTGAAACTGGTCAAAAACAAATACCCGTTCTGTAAAATACTTGTAGGAAATGCAAAAATTCATAAAAACACAGGCTATCATAAATCAGAAATACACAATCTGAATTTGATTTGTATCCACAAATTTTATTTTGAGAAGTCAAATTTTTTGCTATTATAAAAGCAATATTTGTTATAGATACATAAACATAAACTATGACAAAAACCTAACTGAGGTACCCAAAGAGAGTTCCCAAATTCAATTAACTTTCTCTCCCCCTGGTGGTTTTGGGCCGGCTCTGACCCCTGTGCATTTTCTTTCTTCAAGATGGGTTGCAAATGTTGAATTAATGAAAGACCCTCAACACCTGATTCAAGATTCCAGATTAAAATACGAACATTTTCTTAGCGATTGGAGTGTTGCTAATATAAAAAAGCAGATCGTCAGCAAACAATCTTATCAGCTATTTCCCCAAAAAGATATCAGAGTGTGCAAGGAAGTTTCAGTCATCTGTTGTTAGTGTTTGCCATTAAAATTGAGCTTTTATCAAAAGGAAAGGTTGCGTTGCATCGGACCTAGGTTAAACACTAGGATTGAATCTGTCAGTGTAAGTGCTAAATGTATTTTTTAAGTAATGTTATTTTTCCAATGCTTAATTTCATATTTCCTCTTTGTTGTATAATCAAGTCATCTCCCGAATTACAGTATCTTCATTTTTATGTTACCCCTGATGTTTCTATTAGCCAAACTGATAACTTTTTTCTTCACCCTCCTTGTTGTACATACACACCTCAGTTCTCTTTTTCAGTGACTGTGCCATGAGCTTTGTAATCTGTTACTCTGTACCAGTTTTACTGCAATAATGAGTTGAATTCAAAACAGCCACTCCTGTCCTTTGTTTTCCCAGCAACGTTAGAAACAGGAAGCATCTCTCTGTTTTCTCATGATAGCCAACTCTATTTAATGAACAAATACACTCGGGTATAATCCAGACATGAGCACTAACCAACATCAGTAGCACAGCAGATATGAAATTTGCTACATTTATATAATACTACATTTAATTTGTTTTGTTTTTCCACACAAAATAATTAAAAACCATTTGAAAGATTTTATACAAATGACCTTATGACTGTTAACATGGCACTTCTTTTGCAGAAAAGTACAATGATTCCTGTTAAAGAAAATGACAAAATTAACAATCAAAGGAGCCTGTTTTCATGTTTTGAACCTCTATATAACACAAAGTTTAAATCAGACATGTCCACTGCCAGAAAAAAAACTCCTGCCAGTATTTCAAATTTCTTCTACCTGATTATTTTACTTAAGGCATTGAATATATTCCCAGTTTCATATTCATAAATCAACAGAAATGTTTGTTTTATATTTTAAGTATATACTGAAGCTTATTCGTTTTTGAAAACTCAGATTCTATTAATTTATTCTTGGGACCGAAGCGTATTAAACCACACCAGTATTTAAAATGTTATTAAGATGTGCTGACAAAGTTCAAAAATTAGTTGAATTCAGATAATAAATTGAAGGCCCAAAGGGGCCTGTGAACCAATGACCATGTAAAAAAATGAAAAAGGAATACAATAAAAAAAAAAAAGCCAAGAGATTTTAGCATTTTGAGACATTTGTTCTTTTAGGGTACCAATTAACTCTCTTTTATGTCACAAATCATGTGGTGTGTGCACAGTAAATCAATCACTTTTTGAGATTTTACATTTCAGTATATTCTGGATTGTTTATTTGTGAAATGTTTGATGTTAAATGCCATGGCGTTTCAGTTGGTTATTTCTACCATACATTCTCATCCAGAGTCATTTTAAAAGATGGACCTCATTTTCAGGAATAAGTCCAGGATGTCTTTAGCCTAGCTTAGCACAAAGACTACAAGCAGGTGGAAACTGCTAGCCTAATTCCAACAAAATAGAAAACAATCTTCAACAACTGCAACGCTGTCTGATTTGTAACCTTTAGCTTAACAAGCTATTGACAGATCCGTCCCAGAGTTAGCTGTGTTTTGTTGACAGTAGAGTTAGGAGAGAAATCCCACCTGGCAACGCCACTATGAGGACTGGACTTTTGAAATGCAACGTGCAGTCACTGCCCCCAGTGGTTGTTGGTCACCAAATAGCTCCAACTGCTGCTAAAACTACAATGTCTCCTTTTATCATCTCTATATCTACAGCTAGTCAATAAAAAACAAGTAAACCAGATAGACTTGGCGTTGATACTGATTTTCAGTTTTCAACGGAAAGTGTTTATTTATTTGAACTGACTAAGGTGCAGAGGATGAGAAAAGTTCAGAATTTTATTACATCTAACTTGGTAAAATATGTGGTTTAAGAGTTATATTTTCTGTAAGTCAGTTAACAACAACCTGCACAGCTGCATTAATCTCATCCATGATTGTCGCCATTTTTGTGGCAATTTTAAATTTAGGCAGGGAGATTACACCTGCATTGTTAATCCCACCTACAAAGCTCTGATTGGTCGATTGTTTCTCCATCAAACTAAAACAGCCATTACTGAGAGCAACAGCAGATGTGTCTAAATCGGTCAGGAACCAGGATACAATTTAGTAATTGGAGGACCCAAAGTTCTCATATAAACAAATATTTGTAATAATAGGTAACAATGCATTGACGCATAAAAAATAAAGATGGCCATCGGACTATGAACAACAAGCACAAATAAACAGTTGACTGAGATGATGTTGACTCATCTGCTTATTCACTTCATCATATTCTCTCTGTAAGTATTGAAAGACATGCTTAATTTTTCAGTATTATAATCATGTGAAGGTGAAAACATATGACGTGTGGCCTTTTTTCTTTTCTTCTTGTTCCTTGTGATGCAATTCAGTGAAGAGATGGAAAAGAAAAGAAAATACATAAACCAGAATTACCCTGTTATCAGTGCCTGGGCTTTTTGTTAAAGCTTCCTTTGTCTAGTGCTCTTTTGCTATGGAGTAGACATAGTGCACCCTATTATAGATGCAAAATTTTAACTAAATCAGTCATAAATTAAACTATATTTGGGTTTACTTTTTGCAGGGGCAATCCTTTTATACCATGAATACTGAAAAGAATAAGTAAAGAAAAAAAAAAGTCAGATTACTGTATGAAAACAATATGACTACAACACAATACAATACAATTTCTCTTTGTACATTTTTTACATTTTTTGTAACATTTTATTTGGCCCATGTGTTACTGAAGACGAGCCCATGAGGTTTCCTGTGTGATGGGTCACGGTTAGAGGCCACAGCTGGAGACGTCCCATCGCAGCCGGCAACAAATGACGAAATAAAATATCCGAACAAATTTAAATTCAAAAACACAGCAATTACATTGTTTTCCCTGTGTGTGGCTGAGTGCCTCGAATCTCTATTTCATTGTACTTTTTGGTGGACATGTTATTTTCTACACTTTAATTTTCTTAATTATTTCTGGTTAATGTTGTATTCTTTTACTTTGTTTTTTATGTTATATAATTATTGTCCTTATGGTTGCTGTTATTGTTGATGTTGTTATTATTACACTTTGTTTTTATTCCGGATCAGTGGAGATGTTGGGGAACAGGTTCTTTTTTATTTCTGTGCTGAGGGTTTTATTCTTCCTCGTACTGGCCCAACATTTGGCTGTTCTTTGCCTGTTGGTTCTCATCTTGTAGTGATTCAATGAGGTTCATGTTCATGACCGTTCTGTAGCAATAAATGTGCCATTTTTATAATGCAGCGCTGTGAACACCTCTTTCTTTTAATTCTTTACAGCGTTGAGGGAATCTTTGATATTGCTCAGATCAACAAAAAGAATCAAACAAAAAATTCTTGGGCACAGTTAAAGGAAAAGTTAATTAAGCAAATTTGCTTACTGTCCCAGAGTAAACTTTATTAACTTAAGTTAATATAAATAAAACTATAATAACACGCTATAAAATACTCCATTACATGTACACACTTATGGCCAGACCACTCTCAATATGCCTGATCTCGTCACATCTCGGAAGCTAAGCGGCTGTGGCTCAGAGGCTAGTGCAGTTGTCCTTTAACCCCCAGGGTTGGTGGTTTGATCTCAGCTCTACATGTCAAAGTGTCCTAGGCAAGACACTTAACCCCAAGTTACCCCTGGTGAAGGCCAGCATGGCAACTGGGTCCCCATCAGTGTGTGAATGGGTGATTTAGACTACTGTTAAAGCTTAGATTACTGTTGCAGCGCTTCAGGATCCATTTCAACGGTTGAAAAGCGCTATATAAATAAGAGTCATTTACCATGTAAAATTTATGAATCTAAATTTGTACGGAGTTAACACTACTGAAATATATAGTATAAATGTAATAAATAGTTACATTTTTATACAGTTATATTACATATGATTACATCAATACATATATTACTGGACTATAGTTATTTTTGCATGTAGCCAAAACAGCATTTTAATGTTGTACCTTGTATTACATCACGTAGTTTAATCTATAACAATTCATCATATATTGTAACACGATCACAGTTTTGTGTGTGCCGTATTTGCAAAGTAAGTAGTGCTAACTATAGCTGTCAAACAAATATAAGTACATAATTTCCCTTTCACTTTTACTGCGTATTAGTTCAAAGAGTACTCAAAGAGTACTGATTTAGCATTGCACTCCTATGACATTATGACTATGGCTATCCAATTTCGATGCAGCAGAACCAGAGATATCATCTTTTTTTATTCCACGCATTCCTCTTCCTTGTCAAAACCTGGCACCTACATTACCTACCTTGACTGCTGACAGTCCATCAGAAATTCAGGTGTTCTATGCTAGCAGCAGCTGATGTAGCCTCGAGCTGCTAGCCTCAAGCAGAGAGGAGGAGTGGTCTACAGAGGACTCAACAGGTCCTCAGCCCCAACTCATGCAGACTAAGGTGATATCACTTGAGGCATTTTATCAAATTTCACACAGCTCCCACACCTATAAATAGACCCATTTAGTATCTTTTAATTGTAATTAAGTACAGTACTTCAGTAAATGTAAATAGTTATTTTCCACAACTGGGATTTTCACAAAGCACAGGACAGAGCAGCTTGGGTGTTAGTACTACTTGTTGGAGTACCACTGCATATATGATAAAAAAGTTGCATAAAGCCTTTTGTGGCTCCAGAGGAAGCTGAAGTCTGATAACTTGCCTCAAGTGATGTTACTTGAGTCACACTGTTGGGGCTGAAGTGTTGTGGTCATGAGTGCAATGCTAAATCGGTGGAGGACTCATTTAAGAGAGTAAATTTTAGCAGCTGTTGAGTAAATAGCGGTCACTGCCAGTGTAGTGTTTTTTAACTAACCTTATTTCAGACTCATCATCTCCTCCTAGGATGCTTCTGCCTCTAGCTCATTGGCTTAATGATAGTGAGACAGTTACATCTTTTTGATTAGATTTTTTTACGTTTGTAACTTTTTAACATTCATAGATGGTGTCTTGACAACAAGCAAATGATTTAACCTGAAAATGTCAGATCAAGAAGTACCCATTACTGATCATGGCATCAGACTCTACTTCAATCAAGGTCTAACACAAGCAGAAATTACATTATATCTTTCTGTTAGAGATAACATCAGGCCTTGTCATTTAAGGAGAGGACTACAAGATAAATATACCTGTTTGTTCACAAGAAAATGAGCTTTGTTATCTCAACTTTATGAAATAATTTATTCGTGATCTCGAGATAATGACATTAAACATAAATTGCAAGCACGGACATTCTGGGCTTCCGTACTTTTCAATATTATGTGCAAAATGTATTTTCTATCTGTCTGTCTGTCTGTCTGTCTGTCTGTCTATCTATCTATCTATCTATCTATCTATCTATCTATCTATCCATCCATCCATCCATCCATTCATCATCCATCCATCCATTTTTTTAATAAATGTATCTTTTAAATTCAAACTTATGTAAGTTTAATTGTTATTTTATTTGCTGATGTTGTAATTTTTGAGCAATCTCTTTCACAAGAATTTCTTTCAGGATTACTGAAGTTCTATCTTATCTTTATTGATCTATGTTTGTGCTTATGTATGTGCACGGTTAGCTAACTACTAGTGTTTAAACTGCACTCACTGATTTCATAACCCTCCATAAAGCGCAGAGAAGGGACTTTTCTTCCTTGAGTTTATCCCGAAGAATGCGTTTCTCCCCACCCAGGGCGGTACACTCCCTGTGAGGAGGCACTGTCTTAAGGGCTCAAGTTAGGGAACAAAAGTTTCCTATTCACAGTTAATGCCATAGATTACACAAACAATTGTAACATGATTGGCAGCAGCCTCGCTCTGCAAGATGGACAGGACAGTGATATGTAATTCTAGCTTTTATTAGCTGGTTATACAGTGACTTCTCCTGCCCAGAGGTGCTTCTATAATAATAATAAACTTTATTTATATAGCACCTTTCATACAGGGGATGTAGCTCAAAGTGCTTTACAAGAGAGAAGAAAGAAAGAAAAAATGCATGGGGGGGTTGATAGAGGGAGTGAGCGCAGGAGGACAGAGAACACACAGCAGGACGGTACATTTCCACATACAGAGATGTAAAGTAATGGTAGTTATAATGCTAATGATGAGCTAATGATGTTAATGTTAATAAAAATAATTGTAGTAGCAATACAATAATAGTAGTACTAATAACAAGAGCAGTAACAGTAACAGCAGCAGCAACTGTTGAGGAAGAGCACGGGGCAGAAGGTGGGCCACATCCACAGATACAGACGCTACCGATCCGGAGGCAGAAAGACTTACAGACAGCAGCAGAAGGAGAGAGAGAGGGGAGAGAAAGGGAAGCAGTCGAGTTAGTAACAAGCATTAATGGGACAAGAGTGTGTACAGAAGGAGAGGGAGAGGAAGACGGAAGAGCTCAGTGCATCATGGGAAGTCTTCCGGCAGTCTAGGCCTATAGCAGCATAACTAAGAGGGGGCTCAGGTCTCACACGAGTCAGCCCTGCTATAAGCTTTATCAAAGAGGAAAGTCTTAAGCCTACTCTTAAATGAAAGGAGGGTGTCTGTCTCCTATACACAAAATGGGAGCTGGTTCCACAGGAGAGGAGCTTGATAGCTGAAGGCTCTGGCTCCCATTCTACTTTTAGAGACTCTAGGAACCACTAGGAGCCCTGCATTCTGGGAGCGCAGTGCTCTAGTGGGGTAATGGTGTCCTATGAGCTCTTTAAGATATGATGGTGCCTGACCATTAAGGGCTTTATAGGTGAGGAGAAAGATTTTAAATTCTATTCTGGATATTACAGGTAGCCAGTGTAGAGAAGCTAATATTGGAGAAAAAATATCTCTTTTCCTGGTTCTTGTTAGTAAACGTGCCGCAGCATTTTGAATCAGCTGGAGGGTCTTAAGGGACTTATTGGAGCAGCCTGATGATAAGGAGTTGCAATAATCCAACCTAGAGATAACAAATAGATGGACTCATTTTTCTGCATCTTTTTGAGACAGGATGTGTGTGATTTTTGCAATGTTACAGATGAAAATAGGCAGTCCTTGATGTTTGTTTTATATGGGAGTTAAGCTTGAACAAGTTTTTTGGCATCTTGTTGGGTCTAGGAATGGCCCTTAAATGGGCATGAGTTTGAACTGGACTCTTCAGTATGCCCATAACTACTGACAAGCCAAATCTTTTGGCCGAACCGGACACCCGTCATCCCATGACCACTCTGACCACAGTTTAAGCACTCACCAGCTCTCACTCTCTGACGCCGCTCAACAGAAGAAAGATGTGCTCAACCCATCTGCATGGGCTCCTCCTCCACCGTAGAATGAGCAGAGTGTGCCCAATAGGAATCCGCCGGGAGCTGCATACTCTTCACCGTAGGCAGGGAAGAGATGTGATGTGAGTGAGAGATGACCGGGGCTTGGAAAGGGCCGGCCCTTGTCCTCAGCCGCTCCCAGAGGCAACTGTCTATTGTGATGGTGATGGAGACAAGGGAATCAAGGACAATTGGTAAATCCTGAGTAGCCAGCTCATCTTCAACCTGGAGGAAGACCCCCCGGAGAGCCTCCTCATTCCTCTCCTGAAGGCCAGCCAGAGACTCAATAAATAATTCAATGCCTCTCCCAGATGATCTTGTGATCCAAAATCGTCTTGAGTCTTGACATGAAGAGCTCAAAAGACAAAGAGATATCCGATTGTCTAGAGAAGAGCCTCAGCCCACATCAAAGCCCTTCCTCATAACAGACCCATGATGTAATGTACTTTCGACTGGTCGGAGGATAAGGCGTGCGAGCACTGCCGAGAAACCAGGGAACATGGGAGGAGGAACCTTCGACATTTGTCGTGATCACCGGAGAAACGTTCCGGTCGTGGCCACCGGAACATCGACGGGGCCCGGTTTATAGTTGTGAATAGTGTTCTAGGATCACTTTTAAATCTTGGAGAGATTAGCTCTTCTGGCGGAGCGAATGGCTAAGTTCAAAGATATTATTTGATCCTTGTGAATATTACGACGGACTTCTAGACCAGTTTTCCTCCTCTTTCTCTCTCCTGCTCTACAAAATCTCTTCTGCTCACGAACAGAATCTGTTATATGTCGTACACCTTCATTAAGTATTTCAGACAGGAGAGACTTCAATATGAGTGAACAAATATTTATTGGCACGTGCATAATACGATGACACTGGTGGTGGTGTTGGTGGAAGGATGCTGAAGGTCTGAATGTGATGAGGAGTGGACTTCTGAGGAGCTCGACCCGGACAGTGAATGTGGTGAGATGGAGGTGAATGGGGTGGAGGAGGGTTGCATCAAATACACACTGAAATTACAGCTGACAGCAAGCGAGAGGAGAACAGATTCACAGTAGCTATATGATTGGCTGATGGAGATTGTAGGGAAGTCTGGTTAGATAAGTTATAACATATATTAGAGTAAACGGCCATAATCAGCTGATGAAGAGAAGAAGGAAAAGAGAGAGAGAGAGAGGGAAGTGAATGAATGAGGCATAAAGATAGTCTTACACTGAGCTTCATAAGCACCACTGCATCTCTGGTAAGACCCTGTAAAACCATCAATTGTCTATAGGTTAAACAAACCACAAATAATGTGTTGTTCTGTAGGCTTTGCATTGTGCACAGAAGAGCGGGTTTTCTACAGGTGCTCCAGTTTCCTCCCACAGTCCAAAGACATGCAGGTGAACTGAAAATCCAAAATTCCCTTTCGGTGTGAATGTGATTGAGTGCGTTTGTCTGTATGTGTCAGCCCTGTGATCACTGGGTGCGATTCACCCAATGCATGGTAGGATAAGCACATATGACAAATTACTTCAGCTTCAAACAACATCTGTTTTGACGGATACATATTAGCTGGAGTTATACAGTGAAAATGCTGTGAAAATTTTAATCTTCTTCAATCTTCTATTTCATCTTGTTGTTTCAACGAGTGTTTCTGCCTCTGGATCTGTGGAGTCTGGATCTGTGGATGCGGACAGCCTGCTGCCCCTTGCTCTTTCTTGGCAGCCACTGCTGCTATTATTGTTACTGTTCTTGCTATTAGTATTACTAATATTGTATTGCTACTACTATTATTTTTATTAATGTTAACATCAATACCATTGCTACTTCTATTGTTTTACATCTGTCTGTATGTGGAGCTGTGCTGTGCTGCTGTGCGTTCTCTTTCTTCCTGCTGACAATCTCTCACTCTACCCCCCCACCACCCCCTCCCTCGCTCTCTCTCTCAACTCAACAGGTCGAGGCAGATGACCGCCCACCCAGAGCCTGGTTCTGCTCGCGGTTTCTTCCTGTTATAAGGGAGTTTTTCCTTGCCTTGTCGCCTAGTGCTTGCTCATTTTGGGAAATGTTTTGTCTCTGTACATAGAGTCGGTCTAGACCTGCTCTGTATGAACAAGTGCCATGAGATAACTTTGCTATGATATGGCGCTATATAAATAAAACTGAATCTTCAATCTCCATTATTTTGCAACATCAACGCACCACAAATGGTTGAATCTTGGCTTAAAGGGAAACGCTGGTGTTTTTAAACCTAGGCACTATTTTTCCTGTCTTTCTGCTACAACTCGACCTCTCACGAGATTTCAGAGCGAGACTTATCCTTCAAAGAAACTTTCTTTTCTGTTTAAATAAAAAGGATCTTACGGTCTGTTTGGATTTTTCAAGGGCATAATTGCTCCAACTCTACTGGACCAATTCCAAATGTTTTGGTAAGTATTAGTCATTTAGACCCCACAATATGTAAAAAAAAAAGGACCCAGGTTTAAAGTTTCCCTTTAATACAGCTTTTTGGTGGCTTACTTGACACTAATCCCATATATTTACAGGTTTTATGTTACCAGCCTGTTTTAACAAGCCTTAACAGGTTACACATCACGTCATGGGTTCAGAGGAAATAGTTCTTTTGTTGAAGGGATTGCCTCACGAGCCAATGTTGCCCCTGCAGTTAACTGTCTATTCAGCTCATGATGACTATTTTGACTCATGAAGATGGTTTCATCTGGCTGCAGGCTTTAGGGAGTGACATCAGTTTACCAACATTTTCATGATGAGCTGATTGTGTAGTCACTTGCTCAAATTTGGCAGCTGCCAATACCTCCAGCTTGGAAGTTTTTTTCACTAATGTCAGTTGATGCTGGAGGGAACATGGTTTAGATATTTCTTTTTTAAGACTTTAATCTACGCTAACAGAAGAAGATCAGGACCACTTGAAAAACACATGTCTAAAATATACAGCAGGCATGCGACATGTGAGCACACGAAAGCCACACCTTTTCTGTTCTACTTTGTGTAAGCCAATACATCACCAATGATTTGGCACATGACTGTCCTATAACACTCCACTGTCCGGTTTTCAAATGTGTTGAGCATCAGTTTATGTCAGATTTCAGATAATAGGTTAATCCAGGCAGCTGTACCTTCACTTCTTCTAGAGGCACTGGTTCCTTCTTTAGTCATTATTATTCTCCAATTATATGCTACCCCTAGGTCAAATCTTTTGAAAGCTCCATGTAAGTTACCATTTCTAACTATCACTCAACACAATGCAGTTGAGCAAACAATGGTAAATGGTAAATGAACTTCGCTTATGTAACGCTTTTCAACCTTAATGGTTCCCAAAGCGTTTTTATTCACCTATTCACACACACATTCACACGCCGATGGCAACATAGCTGCCATGCAACTTAGGGCTCAGTGTCTTGCCCAAGGACACATGAACATTTGGACAGAGCGAGCCAAGATCAAGCCTTGCAGAGCCGCTAGAATGGCTGTAAACTCTTAAAACCCATCCAGATGATATTAAAATTAGAAAGATGGGGGATTTAATGTCTGCTATGCGCTTCTGTAACTGATCTCTGCATGGCATTTTAACCCGTGGGTAATTACAGGACATGGTCTGTAACAGGCATGGACATTCCACAGGACAAAGCCAAGAGCCTCTTCACTGGCCGCAAGAGAGTTGAAAGTGAGGCAAAGTTTTCTGCATGAATTTTGTGAATTTGAGTCAAAATAATACACACATGAAACATATATTGATATCATTCAGTGTGACTTCAGTGAGTCATTTTACACCTACTGTATCTCATTTGATCTGGACTCTCAGACTATTTAGTTTGATCTGAACCAAAATAACAGATGTGAAACCTTCCCCGGGCCATGGTCCCGACTAAACAGCTAACCTTGGTCCAACAAAAAGAGGTGGAATCAAATTAAACCATGGTTTGCTTAGTTTCTAGAGTGAAATAGTTTTTGGAATGGTTTGTAATTTCAAACCAATTACAGGAAGTTCTGGCAGGCTATCTTCAGAACCGAATAAAAGGAAAAAGAATGTAACAAAACAAAATAAGCCACGGGAGCACATGGGGAGATGAGGACACCAAATTATTAATTATCATGTGGCAACAAAATGCATCTGTTTATTAATCTTTTCCTATTCATTCAAACTGCGATAGAAGGCTAAACCTTCAAAAACTGCCGACATCAGATGCACACTCATCTACAAACCAATCAGTTGCAGCTCACGTAGGTGATGACGACAGGATGTAAGTATGCCATATATAGATCTTTAATGTGCTTGCATTATTAAATTAGTAAAAAAAAGTAATCACGGCAACATGAAAGACAATGGAAATGAAAGGTTTTAATGATATAATATACACAAAAACGGAAAGAAGCTTTCAAAACAACTTGAACAAGAGGGAGAAAATTATACTAAAGCAAAAGATCAAGAAATAATTTTGAGAATAATGCTGACTTATATCTCAGATAGCTATCTCTTATAGCTGCATAACTGAGAAAGTACATCATCTCAGATGTCTTATGTAAGTTACTGCAACAGTGTGAGTTATCAGTGTGTGAGTTGAGGTTGTGACACCGGGACACTCCCATCTGCAATCACACCCTGAGTGACCAGGTGACACAAGGACATGTACAGCTCTCTGCTGGGTGATTCCTCATCGGGGAGGAGAAAACACTGTGTGAGATGATTCCATTAACATATGTCGAAACATACATCTATCCCTTTTTTTCCCTCCTCAGTAGCTTAAGGTTGGAAACATCCTCTGATTCTCACAGCATTATTTATATTCTGTATCACGTTGCTCCAGCTCTTCATTGAAGCTGTATGATGTTTATCACGAGCCATATATTCAAATCCAACACCCATGAATTTATGGCTGTACCATTCCATCAGATATAAATATTCTAAATGTCTTGTGCATCATTTTAGACACAATTCACCAAAATTCTGCCTGCCATGTAGAAATGGACACAATGGCAGGTTAGTGACATTTTTAATCTTCAGCGTGTGTTTATTAAACCCTGTGATTAACTGGCAACCTGTCCAGTGTGTAGTCCAATGTCATTTGGATTGGGCAATCCTCTTGCCCAGTGTCAGCTTGGATCGGCACCAGCCCCCCACGACCCTCTTAAAGAGAAGTGGCTATAGAGCTAGTGAATGGATGGATGGATGTTTTTACTATAATGTAACAGACAAACAAATATAATACAGAGTCAAACATTTAATTAAGAGGAGAAATTTCTTGCAGCATAATTTGTTTATACGGAGAGAGACTATAGTTTAATTGAAAACCTGACAGTGAACCCAACGACAATTTCTTTGTAATAATAATACTTTATTGTCATTGTCATATTAACACAGTTATAAATAACAACGACATACCATTTGAGCATCTCAACTGGCATAACAAAATGCAGTATACAGATAGAAAGTCAACAAATGTATAGAAATATGAAATACATTTTTTCCCTCATGAGATGACAAAAACTCTGATGACTGCTGACAAGTTTGTGAAGCAGAGTAAGGTAATAGATCTGCTGACTGCAGAAGGTTGTTTCCAGTTTGGCGGTAAGTGGAACCACTGTGTAGCAGCGTGAATGCTTTCCTCCACTTTGATTTATCACAAACAGTTTTGCTCATGGACATATTAGCAGGGAAACATAGTCCTACTGGTGTCATGGACACCTTGGACTTTTCACTTCTTTTCTTGCAAACCATCCATCCATCCTGCAACACTTAAAGTCACTCTGATTTATATATCAAAAATAGATTTTCACTATTCATGTGACAATAAACTACAGAGATGCCTTGTATTCAGTGGTGGAAAGTAAGTACATGTCCAAGTACTGTCCTTAAGAACAATTTCGAATGACTTACTTGGGTATTTCCACTTTCTGCTATTTTATTTCACTGCAATTCAGAGGGAAATATTGTACTTTTTACTCCACCACATTTATCTGACAGCTTTAATGACTTTGCAGATTTAGATTATTAATACAAAATATAACAATATAACAAAGAAATGATGATGTATAGGTTAAACTCACCAGTTATACAAAGTTGCATATATGTTTGTATATTGATGCTTACTAAATCACACTTTATATTTCGTTGATGATGTGGAATACAAACAGTGCAACAAGGCCATTATCTCATTGCAATTTACTGTATTTTGTATATATATTAGCATTTTTAATGGAGATATCATCAACAAAATATAAAGTATGACTTAGTAAGCATCAATATTCAAACATATATTATTAAGTTCCTGTAACATATGATAAAGCAACAAGTCATTATGAATATTAGATTTGATTTTATTGAGCTTTAAATACCAAAAACGTTTGATGAAGCCAACTACAGCTGCAATGATTAATTGATTATTCGATTCACCAATCAAAAGAAAATCTATTGGCAACTATTTTGATAATGTTCCTGTATAAAGTATGTTGTTTGTGGGTGAGAATGGATTTTTAAAAGTGGTCGCGGTGGTAGAAAAAATTTATATCACAACGTCCCAAAAGCATTCCAAACACGGACAATTTGCACAACATTATGTCTACACTGCTTTTGTCTCAAACCACACTTATCGGGTTCACAAGCAGGCGTGTCCATTGGTTTGCACAAGATAAAGTGTCACATGCCGCATTTTTATCGGTTCAGATTGAGGCAAATATGTGTGACATGCCTGTGACCTTATTCTGAGACTTTCAGACGGAATGGTAATGGACTCTTAATTATATAGTAACAGTAATCTAAGCTTTAACAGTAGTGTAATTCACCCATTCACACACCAATGGGGTCACAGTTGCCATGCTGGCCTCCACCGGGGGGCAACTTGCTCAGGGACACCTTGACAGGAGGAGCTGGGATCGAACGACCAACCCCAGGGTTAAAGGACAAACGTACTACCCTCCGAGCCACAGCCCACAGAACAACTTATTTATATTCAAATATATCCCTTAAAGTCTATTATTTGTCTCAACAAAGTGATTTTTACAGAACAAGAAAAGATATTATGTTTGAATGCATGTGTACATGTACATGTGTGTTCATCCAGAGTATAACCAGCTGAATGGGTGTGTTCTCAGCTCCAGCACAGAGGAATGTGAGGTGTGGTTGTCAGTGTTGCCCAACGCAAAGCAGTTCTGAATTCAGACTGACACCTATAGCAACCAGCGGCTGTTTAACCAACAGTCAGTCCTCTTAATGGAGACTCTGTCAGTGTATGTGAAGGTGTGTGACTGCTGGAAAATCAGTGTCTCTCCAGATCAGAGTAGATTTATTTATTTATTTTTGATTTATGTGTTAGATATCAAACCAGCTTTAACAAAAAGTGACAGCATTGGTTGTTGCAACAATTGCAACAATAATTTTTTTATATTATTGTTATTATTTATTTGTTAATTTTCTTTATGTGATGTAGTCAGTTAGTTATTTTGCTTTCCAGACATGATAAAAGTATGGATGTGTCAAAAAGATCTAATTTGGCTGACGTGGGGGGGCTGGAGCCAATCCCAGCTGACATTGGGCGAGAGGGGGGGGGGGACACCCCAGTCAATCACAGGGCAAACTTCCAATATGTTACATTGTTATATATATGTTTTTTTTTTTTACAAATATAAATATTTTGGGGAAATCATTATAAAGGAACTGCAACAAAAAAAGATTTCTTTCCCTCCAATTCTTTGCTACTTTGCAATACAAATCAACGTGATCAAAAGACTGCACAATAACAACATATTGTTGTTAAGGTCTTTAATTTAGATGAGAGAAAACTTAGATAAACAAGAAGAGAACCCATCCGAGAATTATTCAGCGTTTGCCATTAAATGTCATCAGTGACATCAGAGAGGAGAACGTGGAAACCCAAAACGCCAGAAGGGAGGCGAACATTCCTGAAATAGTTACAATAGTTGCGTCCTGGTGAGAGACCGGTACGCTAGATCTCCAAAAATGGAGAGAGAGAGAGAGTGAGCTTGTTTCCCTGCTCCCCTCCCTCCTGTTAATCAGCTCTTGACAGGCGGCGCGGGTTGCCAGGTAAAGGCACAACCATTCCGCGTGAGTCAGCGACGCCGTGCGCGCGCGCGCTCATTGCGCACGTCTCCGGCGTGCGGCAGGTGTAGCCCCGGACTACACCTACAAAGTCACACTCCTGCCAGCAAAGAACCCGAAGCCTGTCAGTTGGCAACGCCGCGCCGCAGAGGGATCATTAACAGGTAAGAGGCCTGATGATTTACCTGGTTGGATGTTTACCTGGCCGCGTCGCTGTCGGCGCAGTAGTCGTCATTGTCGCCGAGGGTCGGTGCTGTCAGAGATCCTCACTTCAGAGAGTTCACAGCACGTTTCCTGGAGCCGGAGTTAACCCTGCTGTGGTCAGACGTAACTTTAGTCTTGCTGAGATGTTTTAAGAGGGACAGAGAAAGGTTCAAACTGTCAAAGGGGGGATAAGAACAAAGTGCATTATCTTTTTTTGTATTTGTTTAGATATCAGCATTACTAATGAAGATACAAACAACATCCAGCAAACATTAAGCATGACAAAGTTATCATCAATATTCAAATATAGTTTGCTATATGTGTATAGTGTATGTGTGTGTAGCAATAACTGCAACAACAGTTAAACACTACATCATATTTATTTGAGCTTTAAATATCAATTCACTTTGATAAAGCCAATGCAAAAAGTACCATTAAATGTGACAGAACCAGGAGATTAAAAACACCGGTATGATCAAATTTAGTAGCAACACAGGCTGTAACTTTACCCAGGATTATTATAGAAAGCCAGTAACATTTAAAAGTACAGTTGGGCTAGACAGAGTCAGCATAAATCAGACGTCTCAGAAGACTCCTGAAAATTAAGTGATGTCTATTTTTCACAGGTTATAGCCTTAGTGTGGGCAATCCCCCCCTTCACAAAAAAGAAATGCTAAGATTTGCATCATTCATTCATTCATTCATTAACCATGCTGCTTATCCCGAAGGGTCGCAGGGGGGGGCTGGAGCCAATCCCAGCTAACATTGGGCGAGAGGCAGGAAACACCCTGGACTGGTCGCCAGT
>JAVQJF010039683.1:0-13728 GCA_036023855.1 Gadopsis marmoratus | reverse complement strand
CGAAGGAGACTAAGAGCCGCTAGCGAAGCTCAGTTTGACCTACATGTTGCATTACATTCATTTACTGGACCAACATCGATTAATATGATCACTTGCTGTGCGATCATCACACAGCAAGTGATCATATTAATCGATCATCACATCATGTGAGAGTTCCTTCTCCACACTGGCACGAGCTCTGACCCCCTTTCGTCGCACCGTGTCGCATGAAAGGAAGAGGAGCTTGGTGATTTTGGGCCATGAAGCATTGATCACAAATAGCTTAGACATGGATGAGTTTGTTAAAATGTTTGCCAAAGGAAACAGGAGACTCATGTAATAAATAGATAAATGAGGGGTAAAGAATTGAAAAAAATAGTTTTATAACATGTTCTGATTTTGCACTGTTGGATTATATGTATATAGTTACATAGAAGTTTGAGTATAAAATTGATTCGTTTATTCAGGGTTTCCTTTGACACTTTCAGTTTGAATAACACTGCACCTTCACTACTGAGTGAAAAAAAGAGAAAAACGTGTTTTACATCCTGTTCTGATTTTGCATTGTTGAATGTATTTCAGTCAGGACAACTTACAATATGTTTTTAATCTACACAAACTATGTCTTACAATATCCTACAAGGGTCTGCTGCTCTGACTGCTTCCCCACACGAGGTCTTATACAAATGCTAAGTGAACAACCTTTGGTAGAGAGCAGGAATCTCAGAATCCCCCATCAGATACTGTGCAACAGACCATAGGTGGAACTGGGTACAGGTTTGAGTCTAGGATTTATTAGTTCATTCAGTTGTTTCTTTGGCATTTTTTAGTTTGAGTTTGAATAACAGAACCTTCACTATAGTTACATTGGACTTTGTATGATGCACAACATAAGTTATAAGTTAATTCATTTGTTTTCTTTGGCACTTTTCAGTAAGAGTTTGAATAAAACTACCTTCTACTTTTGTAAACATTGGGATTGATGAGACCTCAACTTTTTCAAATGTTTTATTGAATGGTAAATGCCTGCTTCACTAGCTCCCAATCTGTTTTCTGGTCAGGAACAAGCAACTTTCAGCATAATTCCCCACCCATTATTTCTACCTGCCCACCCAAATATAGCAGGCTAGAACCGGCACTGTTGTACAGAGATGACTATGATAAAATGATGACATGCTAAGTAGTATGGTAACCCTTCTCCTCATTCATTCATTCATTCTCTTCTCCATACCGCTTATCCCACAGTGGTGTGGGGGCTGGAGCCAATCCCAGCTAACATTGGGCGAGAGGCGGTGGAACACCCTGGACTGGTCGTCAGACAAACACACATTCACACACCAATGGGGACGCAGTTGCCATGCTGGCCTTTACCGGGGGTAACTCGGGGTTCAGTGTCTTACCCAGGGACACTTTGACATGTGGGCAGGAGGAGCTGGGATCGAACCACCAACTCTGGTTAATGGACGACCGCACTACCCTCTCAGCCACAGCCGCCCCCCTTCTCCTCATTACTTAAAGTATTCTTTGAAGTATTTGTAACAGAAAAGGAGAGACGAAAGTGTATGATATGCATCTATAATGATATATAGGAATTGTGAGAGATTAATAAACTCATAATACGTGTGAAGAATGCTCTCTGAGGTGTAGATTATGATGGCGCCTGCATTTTCACATTTTCACAAAAAAAAAATGCATATTGTCGTTTCTGTGAACAATGTCCTCCAAGGTGTAAATTATAAGACATCCTGCTCATTTGAGAATAATATAAAGTAGAAAAGAGAAAAGAAAACAATGCATATGCCAAAATTATAAACAGGGACGTAACTCTTTAATGTTTTTCTTGCAGTCTACGCTATAATAATTCATAATTCAGTCCTTTGATGGTTAATCATGATACACATACGCAGAGAACAGCTCAAACACACATACACGTTGAAATGTATCCTCTGCTTTTGACCCATCCGGCCATCCTTCTTCCGAGGGGAGCTGGAGCAGTGGTCAGCCTTCTATGGCGACCGGGGACCAACTCCAGTGCACATCCCTGTCCTGTCTTGTCTTGGTCAGAGACAGTTCAGGATAGACGCACAACTTAGGGTTCAGTGTCTTTGACACTTCGACATGTGGTCAGGAGGCTCCACTCCACAACAGCTCTAATTCCGGAACCACAGCTGACTGACTCACCTGAGGCGTGAGCTGGATTTGAACTTTCAACCCCTTTCAACCCACAGCTTAACCTCCTGCGCCACACCCCGTATTTGCATACAGTAATAATGCACATGCCATGGAATCCAACATCTTTAATCATCTATTAAAACAAAGCCAATAGTAAGATAACTTTATTTTTGCCGATATATGCATATTGTAGTGTTGGGCTGTGGGTACTACATGTGCACAAAAATTATTGTTTTGAAGTAGTAATGTACAGTAGCCTATAATTAAATCTGCTTCTCTTTAAACAAACGGTGTTGTCAGTAAGCTTCATTTCCAGCATTTTATTTTACATTGATGTCCTTTGCTATACATAATGAATTTGAATAATCCATGAGACAGAAAACCACTTGAACTCACTGAAACATTTCACATGAGTGGAGGGATTCTTATTGACAACAAGTCAAGGTTGTGTACGTCGTGGTTATGCATGACGTTCAGGCTTCAAATTATTTAGGTCAAAGGAACATTTCTGAATACATCAGAAGAAGACAAAATGAAAATCAGATTGGAATGTTTTCTTTTGCAGGATTTAAATCCTCATGGTACAAACAATGTCTTCCTAACTAACCAAAAAACTGCATGGAGCATGGTGTATATCCAGACACTAAACAAGTTTCAACATGTTGATACAGTTGCTTAAGCAAACCCATGCAACTTCTTCATCTTCAAGTCTTTTTCAAAGAAACAACCAATTCATGAGTCTACCCACCACCAGAGACAACCCTGAGTTTCTGTAGCCACCGCACATTGCATCTGAGAATTGGATGTTGTGACATTATGATACAGCACATATAGTTATGTAAAAAAGTCAGTGCAATGGAGTCTGTATGAGTTCAGAGACTCAGATTCAGAGGCTCGGTGAGAGAGTGGAGAAGCAGAGAAGAAGAGCGAGGGCATCTGCTTTGACCTAGACGGGGAATAAACAAACAAACAGGCTGCCAGGCTATCAGCACACACAGTGAACAAACAGGGAGGCTGACAAATCTCCCTCATATCTATGGAACCGTGCCAGGTATCACACAGGTTAGAGAGGTGAGGTGTTGGAACAACCCACGGGTGGTGTTGATGCGACGTTGGAGCAAATCCTCACAATCTTATCCATACGATAACCTTCTTTTCTCTCACTAATTCATTGATTACACTCGTGCTTTAAATTTTGAAAAAATAATACAAAATTGTTTCATGAGTCGGCATCACTGCCCCAACTGAACGACACCCCCTTCTGAAGGTCAAAGACAGATATCAGACCATTGGGGCAATTCAATTCACTGAGCATTTATTACAGTTTTAGAGAGAGCTTTACTCATTCATCTCTTACAAATGTAACATTAGTTATCATTCATCATTAATGGCTAGCTCTTGCTAAGGACACACAGTAAAACTTATATTTGCCCACTGTCGATAACACATTGACCTCCGATCTTGCAGAGTCGGGAGTGTGCAGCTTCTCCCGAACATCACACCAAGTGCATTTCACTAATCAGTTCCTTCTTCTCAAGTTAAAATTGTGCTAATTACTGCTATCAGTTCATGTTGTGTTTTGGTGGTGGTGGAAATCTTCATTCTCTTGGCCTTCATTAGCATGACGCTGCCAAGCCGGGGGAAATGGCAGAGCAGTTTCTGCACTGTATTCTGTGAGTCAGGGATGAGTGTAGCCACCCCCACTATTAACACCTGCTAATAAATGACACATGCGAGCTTCTGGTTGCTAATGTCTATTCAACAATGTGTTGAGAAATCCAGTTCCATAACTTGCCATTTATTACTCCACTTCTTCTCCAGTAGACATTGATAGGGCCAATAAATAAAGGTCGGCGCGCCAATGAAAAACACCTCTGTTACTGTATCAGCCTGTCACACACTGAGAGAATACCGTGTGCTCAAACACTCAGTGAACACAATGAATACATGCATGCATACAGACAAACTAAAGCCACACCTTACAAAACACACCTGGGATCTACCTCAATCTCCTTGAAAGGTCACCTGCCAATAATGTGCAGTTAAGTCTCAGACATGCGTGAGCTCTGCGTTATTATTTTTTGGTTCCACTCCATCACTGTTTATTGTAATTTCATTAGCTCAATCTCTGTTATTCTAATTACACAGACATCTTTTGCAGCAAATAAAAGTTAATGAGTTTTTATGAAAATGGCTTGACGTGACCTTTTTACTTATTCATTTATACCCACCCCCTACCCCCACTTCCTCCTGTCCCTGTCAAATTGTATGTGGAAGGTCCCTGATATCGTGGGATTGGAAGGGATGGACACACCCCTCTCAAACACACACAGAAACACACACTGCCAAAAACACTCTTTCCAATCAACATCGGCGACTCGTTTCCCTTCCTCCCAGTATTCCATAGATCAGTTAGCCTTGTCATCCATAAATCTGCAAAATGCCCTTTTCAAGCTGCTCATAAACACCCTCATAGATCTCCAAAAATGCCACCACACTTTGAGGCAAGAGCTGTTGATGGTAGTGAGCCCACAGCAGTTCAGCTCCCTACAGTCAGGAAGTGATGAATGTCAGAATTAATGTGTACATTACAGTCTGTCAGGCAAGGCAGATGGATTTTGGGTTGAGGTGTCCAAGTGAAATAGCAAGGTGTTCTTCAAGAGGGGTAAACGTAAATTTTATTTACTTGTATGGCCTAAAAACCCTAGTGTGTCTTGGAAGAGCATTATTCTTCTCTGTTGTTACAGAGTACTTTACTTAGTACTTTAATTAGCATAGCACAGGAGTGTAGTGTCTCTGTACTGTACTGTGCAGTATCAAGCATTAAATGATTAAATATGACAAATAACATTAAAACAAGCCCGTTCAGCTCATCGTGTGCACTATCACTGTAAACAACATGTTGAGTAAAATATCAGTAATATGATTCTTGGTCTGATGTGGCACAATGTTTTTTTTATTACTAGTGGGTAGTAAAGGGTGGCAAATCGGACTCATTCTCACAATACTGAATTACTGAGTAATGTATGATTTGTACCTTTGACACATTAATCTGAATACAAGACGAGCACAAAATAGCACAAATTATATTAATTTAATACAGAGAGACTTAATTCAACAACAGAAAGTAACCTATAAATTTTGCGAAAAACACCCAGTGTTAATTTTCAAATCCGTCTACCTGAATTAGTCATGTACTGAATTATTTCTATCAAAATCATTATGTGGCCTAGTGGATGGCCCTGAGGTTTATTAGCCAGCTCTTTGCTAGCAAGAGATCCATTATCTTATTGCCTTTAACGTCAGAAAAATAAGCGGGTAAGGTGGGCGATGGCTGCTGACGCTTTGTGCCTCTGCATTCAACTCAGAGAGCTGGAAATCCAATATTGCAGGGAAGATAGATGTTGAGGAGAAAAGATAGATCTTAACTCGAAAGCTATTACAACGTCTATTGTTTTTCAACGTGGATGTAAATTACCTCGTGCAGCTCCAAGCGCCATTTTGCATTTCATATTTCATTTTTGTTGCAGTGGGAATCAAGCAATAATAACTTTATGTGTACAGCACTTCTCTAAAACAATATTCGCACTTACATACAGATGCATGAACATACATAACCAGGAAAGTACAAATCTGTGATATAGTCATAGGAATGGGAATAATATTATTCTGAGTACTGGTTTGTGCTTTGGGTAAACATGATGTACTTGTCTGTGGCCTTCATTTTAGTAAAGAGCACATGAAACAATAGCAGGTTATGAGCTTCAGTCTAGACTGTGGTTTGCCCTTGCTTCAATTTGATTTGCTTGGCTTTCCGAGGATGAGTAACTAAAAGCTATCACATGTCATGTAGTTTTGTATCATCAGGCATCCTTGTACTTGGTGGAGAATACATTCTCACTATTAACAAACCACGCTACTTTTTCTTTCATAAGAGTACTTAGTCTTGCACTTTCAGTCATCTAAGTGCATTTATTTGGTGACATCAATGCTAGACTATATCAGAAAATATTGTGTGACATTGTTCTGACCTGCCCCACTGAACTAAACTAATTTATATGCTTCAGAGTTTGCACAAATTTCACCAAAAATGCTTAGTGTCAACATAGCCTGACACAGGCTTTACAGGATGATTCACATCCATGACCAAGAAAATCTAAGACACAGAATCCTTCCAGATATCCGAGCTCCTTACCCTGCAGAATGTCATAGTCTGTGTTTGTATTTGGTTCTTTGTGTTTCCTGTTTTATTATGATAGTTTTCCTGTTCAGTTCCAGTCTTGTGTTGTCTTCCTTTATTCTCCAGTGTTGATTGTTTTCACCTGTGTTTCATTTCCTCGTTCGTCTTGTCTACTTAAACCTGGCCAGTTCAGTTGTCTTTTGTTGGTTCATTGTTGCCTGTTGTATTGTCTGTGGATCCTACGCTGTCGGTGCCTTGGATGCTTTCATTAGTCTGGATTTTCATTGTGTTTTTTTCCCCCTGGAGATTCCTCGTGTTTTTCTGTTTGGACTCTCATGTCTCTCAGCCTTACCTGACTATAAGTGTCTTTTTGTTACCTTTTAATAAATCTCTCAGAACTGACTTTCCATCTGCACTTGGGCCCTTTTTCCTACCGCCATCATGCCACATTGTAACACAGAAGGTTCAGAGGCAGACAGCAACTTCAAACCGTGTCTTTCTCCACTAAGGTCAACCTCTGCAGCATACACACACAACAAAGAATCATGACTGCAGAGGCGCTATATTGTGAAAGTCTCACCTAAAACCAAGGCAGCAGCTGCATTGTACACAAAGTTCATCCAAGGTTGTACTTGGCAAGCACTCTCTCTGATGGGCTCTGTCTGCTGGACAGTGGCTTTGTTAAAAAGTTTAGCTCTGGAAAAGAAATGTGACTCTAAAGGAGTGCATTGTGTTTGCCAGTAACAGACGGTGGGCGTAATGCACCCCGGCCATAGCATTGCAGAAATGGCTGAATATATTTGAGGGAATTAGTTTTGGCCTGTGTTACACTACTGTACAAGCTCTTCCAATGGATTTGGGGCATCTATTGCTGTCTGAGATTTATACATTATTGTGCCAAACCAACACCTGACCTCATCTCCGGCCCCTGACTGTCCCCCATTGCACTGAAACATTCATCACTCCTTATGTGGATGTTGCAACGGGAACATAGGCTCTTCTCCATCCCTCACGGAGACAACATTCAGCGAACCATAGGGAGGAAATACTGAGGAAAGTAGTTGGGGTGGGGGTTGTACCAAGCCATTGTTCTCTTGTTCACCAGAATTAAAGTGAAATGGGCATTATTTTAAGGGACAATGTGCAGATTTGTAGAGGAGGAAGAGGGGGTCAGTGAGTCACCACATAGGAAGGCCCCATAGGATGCACTGCTGTAATACATATAGAATGAAAAAGTGTAATGAAACCGGGGGTGTCGAAGGCACAGTGTTAACCTTTCTACCAAAACCATCTGGGGAATTCCACACATGGCAACAGGCAGGAGGCCAATGTGAATCCAAGTGAGCACAAAATGAATATCAATGCAGCTACACATGAACAAAGATTAGGAACACTTATACAGATGTATAACTCTGGCTGTCTCTCTGTCTGCTAGGGAAAATTGACTTATGTGCTGAGAACTGCCTCTGATGTGACAGCTTGAACCAAAGGCAGGCCTTACAGGATACCTAGCACTGGCACTCATGCTCACCCCTCACTTCTTCCCCTAAACTCGCTAAGATGAGAGCGTTGAGTGGCTCTGTGAGCTACTGATGTGTCACAGAGAAATCACTGCAGGGAAAGTTGACTGGACTCAGGGCCTGCTGCCAAAAACCTAAGAACAGAAGAAGGGCTTTTGAGGCGATGGAACAGAAGGGAGTTGACTGGTTTACTTTATTCGCCTTCTCCACCTCCTACCCACTTTCACACTCCAAAAAGCTTAATCACTCATGTATGCAGGTCAGACAGAGTCAAGTGTATAGTACATGTTTCAGCAGCTAAGGCCCTCAAGCACAGGGTGTTTACTATTTTTACCAGCTAGTAAACATTTAGATTTTCTCATTTATGCTGTCTTTCTTCCTCTGCTACCAGAGTTTGGTATAGTCACAGTGTTTGAGGCTGCCACACTACTGGAACTCGTGGACAATTTTGAGTTTATGATTGCCTTTGGCAATGGCTCCTGGATATTTAAGATGCAGGTGAAACAGCAGCTGGTATCTCAGCTGGGCACTAGGTGCCAGCTTTGGTCTGTGGCAACAGATGAAAGCACAAACAATGGAGCTTCCTGTACACATTGGTCAAATGTTAATAAGAAGACCAATTTTTGTTATTAACTGTAATACATTTTTTCTAAATTTTTAGCACGTTAATCCCATTTTCTACAAATCACATTCTGCATGTTGTATTGGCCTGAAAATAATATAAGCCTGATTACAAGGGGGGAAAAGCCTTATATTTGCAGTTAAATTTATACTATGTTAAAGATTACTAGAGACCAAAACACAAGTTTTTAAACTTCCTACCTTCCAACCAACAACTGGTTTCCATTTATTCAATTCAATTTTGTTGCTTGTTTGTGCCTTCATGTTAGCGAATAGCTGCATGCATTGCCCAGATATACAAAGCCATACGAATGCACCTGTACCACATTTTGTCCAGCACAGGGGGAGCAACAGTGTGCGGTCAGTGCTACCTGCAGCATTTCACACCAGGCATCTCAGAGCAGCGGAGAAATCCAAACTGTTATTTCCATCTCAGTGGTATCCTACCTGCTCACTGGCCTGCTCCCGTCCCTGCTGCCCACCACCTGTGCGGTGCAAAGACACACACACTTCCGTACCATACAGTACACAAATCAAACAAACCAGGCCATATCACAGTAGTAACCTGACTGTAGACAGGTGGAGTAAACACATCCATCTCAAGCTCATCTGTGTTGTCCGGTCTAGGGCAGGTTTGTGTGTCTGTCTCTGCATGTGTGTTTGTGTGTGAATAAAAAGCACTGCTCAAAAAAATTAAAGGAAAACTTTGAAAACACATTAGATCTCAATCGGGAAAAAAATCATGCTGGATATCTATACTGATGTGGACTGGGTAATGTTTTAAAAGCAAAAGGATGCAACATCGTTTGATGGAAATGAAAATGATCAACCTACAGAGGGCTGAATTCAAAGACACCCCGAAAATCAAAGTGAAAAAATGATGCGGTAAGATAGTCCATTTTGCTGAAATGTCATTGCAGCAACTCAAAATGGTACTCAGTAGTTTGTAATGGCCCCACATGCTTGTATGCTGCCTGACAACATTGGGGCATGCTCCTAACGAGACAACGGATGGTGTCCTGGGGTATCTCCTCCCAGATCTGGACCAGGGCATCACTGAGCTCCTGGACAGTCTGAGGTGCAACCTGACGGCGTCGAATGGACTGACACATAACGTCCAAGAGGTGTTCTATTGGGTAAGGCGAGCGTGGAGTCAATGGTATCAATTCCTTTATCCTCCAGGAACTACCTACATATTCTTGCCACGTGAGGCAGTGCTCCCATCCCTGCTGCCCACCACCTGTGTGGTGCAAAGACACACACACACACCATACAGTACACACATAAACAAACCAGGCCATATCACAGTAGTAACCTGACTGTAGACCGGTGGAGTAAACACATCCATCTCAAGCTCATATGCGTTGTCATCTGCCAGTGCCGTGCACCAGGAGGAACCCAGGACCCCCTGCACCAGCGTAGAGTCTGACAATGGGTCCAAGGATTCCATCCCGATACTGAATGGCAGTCAGGGTGCTGTTGTCTAGCCTGTAGAGGTGGATATGCCTCCCCAGACCATCATTGACCCACCACCAAACCGGTCATGCTAAACGATGTTACAGGCAGCATAACGTTCTCCACGGCTTCTCCAGACCCTTTCACGTCTGTCATATGTGCTCATGGTGAACCTGCTCTCATCTGTGAAAAGCACAGGGCACCAGTGGCGGACCTGCCAATTTTGGTGTTCTATGGCAAATGCCAATCGTGCTCCACGCGCCAGGGTAGTGAGCACAGGGCCCACCAGAGGAGGTCGGGTGGGGGGGGCTGGAGCCACTTACAGCAGACATTGGGCATTGAGAGGCTGCTTAAAAAAATGTTCCTTTTAATTTTTTTGAGCAGTGTATATAATATAAGACTCTACTTGAATTTATAGTCAGTCATAGCTCGACATTAATACCCCAGTGGGAGAGGATAAAAGGATAATACCAAGTTGAGTATTCATTACCAGCACTGTAGGTGTGATTGATCTTGCCCACTCACTTCTGGATTCCTCTACCCTGTTAAGGGCCAAAACAGCATCTTTGTTATTAGTAGCGCAAATAAAACACGGAATTAATCCTCACACCCATCTGGCCTTACTTTACAAAATCACCCAGGAAGCCATTATGAGGTTTTTACGTCATTGTTAAGTCTTCAAAATTCAGGGGGGACAGAATGACGCTGCTGATGATTGTCTAGGCTCATGGTCTGCATAAGCCAAGATCAACAGATGGAAAAGAAAAACAAAAAATTGGGCTGAACAGAAATAGATGGATGGGACAGGAGCTCTACATCTGAGTCACTGTCATCTCAGTGCTCTGACCTCCTCCTGTGGCAATGAAAAGTCAAAGACAAGAGCAGAAGATCCTTGATTACACAGTACAACAGAGACATACACAGAATGCCTGAGGTAATATAAATGTTCTTAGTATTATATGGATTACAGTATCAGCTTCAATCAATCCCTTCCACTACATATTTGACAGGAGCTTTACATTGTGATACAGGATCATGTAGCCAAAAGTCCACTAGGGAAGATAAGCCACTCTCTTGTCTGTACAAGCTGGCATCCCTCCATTATTCCGTGTTGGATGGAAAATAAAGAGAGTCAGATTTATTGGTATTCAATCTCACACTAAAGCAGCGGTCGTTCCTGGTGATTGCTTTCAGGTAAAGTGACTGTCAGGACTTCTGCCTTTAGAAGGTCCAAGAGCAGAGGAAATGAAATCACACTAAAGCCAGCTCTGCCTTTTCATCACAATAAAAAGGGGAGCTGGTATTATCCTCTCACAAGCAAAAAGGAAGAGGTGAACTGTCGGTGCGTAATAGACCTGATGTGTTAAAGTGTTGAAAAGGTCAGTGCATCTTGTAAGAGTTAAGCCCGGGAAAACAGCTCTAGTGACAATAGAGTAATAGCATTTTTAAGCTTGATCAGACATGTGAACAGCTGAACAATTTTCTCTGGGATTGTGATTTCTTTCATCCCGTCTCTCTTTGCTCTTTCTTGCTCTGGTTCTTGCCTCCGTATTCATGAGCTAAGTCGTTAACTGTGCAATCTCAATATTTCACAATTTGCAATTGATACTGTTGACTTTGTATGACTTTGTTGCTATGGTGGACCTAAGCATTAGGGGAAGGCTTTATGTTTATTGTTACTGAGCTGTAAATATGATCCAAAAAAAAAAAATGCATGGGTTAGGGGAATACAGAGACAACAGCTGGCAGACAAAATTGGACTAGAAGCTGTGCTTATTGTATAAACTTGGCATAAACTCCTGGTATAATGAGATTAACCCTATATTTACGTGAGCTATGTTTTTCATTTATAGTAAAATTGTGTAATTCCTAACATTTGGGATGACCTCTAATCTGATTCCACCCTTTGGTCTGAATTATCACTTGGCAATAGGGGAGAAATTAAAATAAAAAGAGTGACCATTATCACACTGCCCCTGGCATTGTACCATTTGCAATTAGTGTACTATATGTCCTTTTCAGACTATGATAGTCAAAAAGCCCTTTAATGAGAAGACTGTGAGTCAACATTTATCTTCCCTGCTTGGCTTGTGAGCAGAGACGCCAGAGGATGTGTGTCAATGTGTTTGTGTGTTTATGGAAATGTGTGATTAAGTCCTTTTGCTGGGAAGGATGTGAATAAATGCAGTGCTATGTTGTGATGACTGCTCCAAAAGCATGGCAAGATTGAATAATTATAATAATCATTTTAAAATGTGAAAATAGAGTCTGTTTTTTTGCATCGCATTATCGTATCATCATATTGATGCTGATGAAACCAAAAACTGTCATTAAGGTCCATGCCTGTGTGGTAAAACATTGGTTATGTCAGTGGGGGAACTAGATGTACAGAGGAGAAAAGGTGGAAGGTCTTCACGCACATTGAGAAACAAGCCTATTGTACCTTCCTTTGTTGTTCCTTTTCATGTGGATATTTCAATACCATCTGTCAACCTGCCTGTAAGACACCGAGAAGCTAAACTGAAAGCCTCACCACTGAGGCCTTGAACAAACTGAGACTGGCACTCCCCACATACGTCCCCTGATTGCAATTTTACGCATTCTGGCAGACAGACAATCTACAGGCTGGCGTCACAGGGTGCTGCCCCCCAGGACTCACAGTGTGTCCCTCAAGCTGTTCCATTTTCCTTGACAAATATCACCATGGGCAATCCATCAAAGACATAAGCCTAATCTTAAGGAGGGAGGCAATTTTGTCACTACCGCTGCCACATTGTTATGCCATGCAGCATCTTTCTCTCTACCAATAAGCCAAAGTACTCTGTTTAAGTACTCCTTTAAGTCCCATTCTCTGCTGTATGATCGATTCCACCTTCGGAAACTTTTAAGTTGCTGGCACCATACCTGAGCGATCCAGCTCAAACAAGTATGGCCATCTTATTTGTGCTTTGATTGCTGTGACCTCTATCAGTCATTATGCCCCCGTCTACTGTGCAGCACGTATGGAAATTCTGCTGATGAACCAGGTCATTGCCCAGCGCAGAGAACATGGCGAGTTTAATTGCAGCTTAGTCAGTGAGAACAGGAAGGGAATCGTGTCGCAGTTCTGCCTGAAATATCTCTTTCTTCTCCACACTCTTGCCTAACCGGACAAATTGTGTCAGATTACTAGAGCTCTTCGATAAATCTAGTTATGTCATTAAAGAAAATGCTCATGCAAATTGGAAGTAATGTAAAAAAATAAAATAAAGTTTTGCCTTTGATGTTGTCAAGTCTCTCTCGGCAACGAGGGGGTAGAGCTCTGATGAGCCACAAGCACAAACAGCTTGCGACTTGAGTGACGGAATTACAGCAGCAGGCACATCAGTAATCAGACCTCATTTCCTAGTAATTTGGTGTCGCCGCAGTTGTATTAACTACATAGGTGGTCCCGTCTGTTTTGAAGGTTAAATAAATAAATAAATGTCACAGAACAAGCCCCGGTCCACAAGAGATCCATAAAGTAATGATTGCCACCCTGTTTGTGCAGATATCAGTGATGGCACCTTAGCTCCTTTAGGTAGTCTCCAAAGGCCAATTTGAGTCTCACATGTGATCAAGGCCTAACCTTTCCATCCTTCAGTTTAGTGCAGGGCATTTTGCACCTGTATTGAAAGTGGCTCCCGAAGGGAGGAATCAGAACCATATGTTCCCCATATAACAATTGTGACATCGCAAGAGGCTGGGTTATTGACGCCGAGTGTGCGCCGGCCGCATGGAGGCCTCGGGGACTACAAACCCGGACAAATAGGGTGAGAACTA
>JAVQJF010039679.1:0-45438 GCA_036023855.1 Gadopsis marmoratus | reverse complement strand
CACCCCCCCCCCTCTCTCTCTCTCTCTCCCCCTTGCATCAATTTGATGCTGCGTGAGGCTGCTGGGCGATGATGCATCGGTGGGGTTTGACTGTGTGAATTCGCATCACATCGCGTCTGTTCGCCTCGGCGACGTAAATTCGAGCAATTAAGACCGCGTTTTGCTGACGCAGCCCCCCTTTGCGACAGAACAGAAAGAAAAAGAAAGAAGAATTATGCCTTATTTCGACGCGAGGTGCGAGGATGCCTGTAGCTGTGGTTGTGTCATTGCTGCGGCACAGTCCGGAGCTCCTCGGCTCAAGGCAGACACAACTAACCTCAGCTGAAGAGCAGACAGCAAGCTACCAAGTGCTCTACCACCCAACACGAGCCATACGAGCCCGTGCATGTATGTGTTGGGGAGAGGCCGAGCGACTGACACTCTGAGGGAGGCATCTATTGCACTGAGGTTTTGGGGGCTTCCCAAGAACGGCCACATCCCGCAATCCGTCTGAGGACTGCTGCGAGCTTACAAGCCTCCTGATGGTTTCTGGAGCGCAGCCCTGATGCATCTTGTGAGTGTGAAAACTCATAGAGCCCTTTTGCCAGGTTTGTATCACCAGACGGGAGCCAGAGCAGACGGTGACTCTGTGTGTGTCATGTTAGAGGCTGGACTCTCGCCTGCTCCCTCCAACTCTCAGCCAAAATCTCTGACCTGCCCTGTCTGAGCCCTTTGTATGAGCATCGCTGCTTTGCCACAGCAGCACAACGGGGAAACACTGTCAAGCGGCACCAACAGTTTGCAGACATTGTAGTTTGCGCGAGTCCCTTAAAGAGGTCCCCCGCCCTCCCTCTCAAAATACAAGACACCGGAAACCAGGGTCAGGATGCAGGTGTCCTTCGCCTGCACTGAGCACAACCTCAAGAGTCGCAGCGAGGACCGGCTTTGTGGCCTTCGAACCGCTCCACCCCCTGGAGGGAGCAGTGGAGGAGTAGGGGGAGGTGGTGGAGGAGGAGGTGGTGGTGGTGGTGGTAGTGGAGGAGGTGGTGGAGGAGGAGGTGGTAGTGGACAAGGGAGCAATAGCAACTACATGTCCCAAGGCTCAGTCAAGACCAGGGAGGGGTCCGGGTCCCGTCAGGCCCCACACGGCCATGCCCACATGAAGGAGGCCATCGGGCGCCACACCAGTATGAAGTACAGGTGAGTATGGAGATCAGGGGCTGGAGCTGCAAGGGGCGGAGGGTTCATTCACATCAGAGGGATGGTTTTCATTTCACTTTGATTGCTGTGGCCCTTTGACCTCCAGATTATCTCACAGGTACTAGATTATCATAATGAGCATCAGTGGCAAGTCCTCCGACCAGGAACAAGGTGGCAGTTGATGCGATGGACCCTCCTCTCATCACAAAGCTCCACCAGCCAGGCATATCTTTAATTTCTGTTTCTGTCACCATCTTTGTTGAGATGTGAGGGGAGCTTATGGTCATCTTAAATTGTCACCAACATGCATTCTGCAGCACATTGCGCAGGCTGCCTACGGATCCATTAGCAAAGATGAGAAGCACCTCGGTGAGTGCGCATACAGCAGGTATTTTACTGACACTATAAAAATATGACATGTACTCTTTAAAAAACGCTTGCACCGACTGATGTAAAAATGCTTATATAATCCATAGCAAACAGCCATAAGGTTACCACAGTAACAAATGGTATTTGCTTATATAGGTATAGGCTTATGTGTTTTATGCAGATTCCGCCCTGGCCTCTTGCTCTTCACCACCGATTAATAATAAAAATCCTGCTTCCAATAACAGCTTAGCTAAAATCACCACAGGACACCCGGCTTTTCTTGGAGGTTTTAAAAGCTTTTTAATTTTCATAAAATAGTGGTGCAGCAGAGTATCTTATGCACAGGAAACCATTGTTGCACACACCAGGTCTGACTCATAAAGTAGGGATGGGGGGGCAGACCAGAGAAACAGCAAGAAAATAATGTCATTTGTGTTTTGTCTCTTTTAGTTTTTGGCAAAGAATCAGATTCAGTTCACCTTGATGGATAAGAGCTTCAGTTTGACAAGGACAGATGTTTATGATGTTCCACTCACAGTTTTAATAACATGTCTTCCTGGTTATCAGGTTGATTGAATTGCTGCCATTCTCTTAAGTCAATTTAGTTTCCATTTAATAGGATGTTTAAAAAGGGAACGAGGAAAAGACCAAACCCACTACTGTTTTTTCTTCCTTGAGAATCGCATACATACTTCTGATTGGGTTCGATTATTCGGTCGCTCTGCTGTTTGTGTCACTAATAGGGAGTGCAGCAGCACAATACGTCTATACAGCATATGGCCAGCTCCAGTTGCCAGGGGCAACACCCCAGGCATTGCCTTTAGTTTTTGTCGGTCTTATTTCCTAATCAGCCAGCACTGCTGTCGCTTATCAGTCCTTTCTGCAACTGAGTCCACTCACAGCCCCAGCACACGGCCACAGAGTGTGTTTGTGGCAGCGCAGTGATCGCACATTCTCCATTTTACACTCTTGTCACAGTCAGACTGTCAGGGGGAAACAGGAATGTACATTAAACATGTCCGCATGCTGTATGAGTCTGTGTATCTGTGCAGAGAGTAAATGCTAGAGATTTGTTGACCTGACGTAGATTGAGGCCAAATGAAAATCACAATAGGGGAGAAGCAGAAGTGAACAGTTGTGAGTGAATTTGATCTCATCTAAATCCCATTTTCCATATGGCAACAATCGTTACCTCTGTGCACTGTTTGACTGCATGTTTTCTAATCCCTCCTGCTATCTCATTAACCTAAGTTTTCATCACTCACTGGCAGGTCACAAACGATGGCACCTGCTGCCAGTTATCCAGTGAGTGTTTGTGTGTGTAAAGTTAGAGTGTAGTTTGTAAGATAAGCAAAAAGGTGACGAAAAGGTGACCAATGTGCAAACTATATGCACACAATAGAGAAACTGCTATTTTCAGGGATAGTTTGTGACTATATTATCTGGTGTTTATGTCTGAAAACCAGATTAATCTTTTTAAGTGCTAATAAATCAATAATTAAACATTATTTTTTAATCTCCTGTAATCCGGTACAGTAACATCTTCAAAGAATTGGATTAATCAAGTATAAATGTGTGATTGGTACAATAACTATGAAATGTTTGGACCAACTTGAATTAATTCCTCAAATCTATATGAACACATACTTATAGCCAAATGAACAATTTATGGTATTATAACTATGTTGGATATTTTAAAATCTTTTCAAAACAACAAATAATGTGTCTTTTTTGTGGGACCTGTGGAGGGGCAAAGTTCTGTCACTCAGCAGATTGGCAGTTTCTATGGTAACCAGACCCTCACTTTTCACAGACTGCTACCTGGAAAGCAGGTCAGGTGCCTTTCCAGCATAGGAAGCCACCATCTGCCATGGACATGGACATTTCTCATGTATTTTTGTAATCTAATGGCCGCAGGTCACATTTTGTGTCAGCTGCAGGCAGCTGGATGCAACTTTCATATTGCATGAGTGAGTGGAGGAGCTTTTGTACGGATTAAACAAATGAGATATAACATGTTATTATTGAGCTTCAGAGGTGCAGGTTCTGTTACCTTTGTACAGAAACAGGCTAACTATTTCTCCCTCTTTCCAGTCTCTGTCCTAAGCTAAGCTAACAGGCTCCTGGTTATAGCTACATATTTAAAGGACAGACGTGAGAGTGGTAATCTTCTCATCTAACTCTAATGTTGAACTATTCCTTTAACAGTTCACTGGGCCTTAGGTAATCTTAACGCAAGGTCCACTTAATAGCTTTTTCTAGAACTCTGAACTACATCTCATGGCTTTCTCTGATGCTGTGGTACGGTGGAAACTTCGTTAGTGGACCTTAAGATTATTTTGTCAAACTACTTTTTCCAAGCTAATATATGATCTCTGTCACTAAAGGACTTGCTGCTCGTGCTGCAACAACACTGCATGTTTTGCTGGAGAACAAGGCTTACATGCATTTGCATTTGTATCAGGATCTGAAGTGTTCTGACATTCAACCATGCAGAGAGGTGCCGTTCTCTAACAGTACACTTGAACAGGGAGTTTTGAAGGCCTGAACTTTCAGCAGCTGATGGAGTAATGATCGAGTCCTTGGTGCTGATGAACAACACTGTCAAGTGTTGCAGATACATTGTGGTCATTTAGTGCTATGAGGCAGTGAACCAGCCCAAGTCTTATTACTCTCACAGTAAGCCTGTTGTACCTTTTTATACAAGCTGAGGGCACAGTGACTTCACAGCTTCAGCTTGTTAATTTGATCCCAGACTATTTACTTTAAGTCATGTGATTTTAGAGTTGGCTCATAAATGAAACTCTGAAAAGCTGTGGAAAAATTTGCATGCAGACTATTCCCACTTTTATTAAACCCCATGAACACCACATGTATGTAACTAAATCTAACAGTGATAAAATATGGACTTCACAGAGTGGAGGCATCATGAATAATAATTAAGTGCCAATTAAGTAGTTTGGCCTCGTATTGTCATCATGATTAATAGTCATCAGAAACAAATGGTTTGTGTAACAGGGACAACCTTGACCTTCAACTCTCCTCTCACCGGATTTTTGAGTTCCCGGTTGACTGAACCGATTAGTGACATCACTTTGAGGTCACTTTGAAGTTTTTCGGCTAAGTCGCAATCTATCTTCACTTGCTTGATTTCAATCTGGCTCGTAACCAAAATGTATCCAAACTATGATCTGTTTTTGGCTGCTAAACTGTAAAAATCTGGCTGCTTATTTCATCCACCTCCTCCTAATATATATTAAATCATTACTTGTGCAGCACATTGGAGACCTTTAAGAGAACCTGTACATAAAGCAGGCAACTTAATCTTTTCTTAATGTGAAGTGACTGCTGGGTCAGTGTTGTTTAATGAGGCTTACATTTGTCAATATTTGCCTGTGGATGGAAGCGAGGGCAGCAGCAATCAGCAGGCATGTTCTGAACTGCGAGCATCATAATCAGGCCCAGAAAACCCACATCACGATGTCCCCTGAATAGGCCGTCCAGTCAAAGTCAAAGTCTGATATCGTCTTCTGGCAGAGACAGAGTCATCATTGCATGTCATTACGTAAGAGCAGAAACAGCCTAATGAAGAAGAGTCTCCGCACCTCCTGGAAAAGTCTAAAAAAAAGTATTTAAATATGTGATCTAAACTTGAGATCTTCAGATTTTTTAAATATCTTAAAGCTCTTTGGACTCTTAGTTATCTCCAATAAGATAATGTTTTTGATTGGCTGTTGGAATGATATTTTATTCCAGGCAGCTTTAAAAAGTCTTAATTTCGCCCAGTATTCAGCCGTCTGGAACCTGCTCATATACTATAAAAGTAATTTAACAATTTCCACAAACCCCACTGTGGTGTTTTAAATCACAGAGAAACAAGAGAAACTGGGTAAACCAAGGGACAACGTGACTCAAAAACACTTTAGCAACTGCATTTAAATTCATTGAGCTGTCAAAGTCTGTGTTTTTGAGGCAGCAGACCAGGAATCTGACATATCATTCCAATATTCAACTTCATCTGCTCTCTAAACACACAGCAAGTAGCAGCACAGCACAGTGACCTTTTCAAATCCTGTATTTCATTAATGAACTACTTTTGAACATGTTGCAACAACTTCAATCTGTATACACATTTTTGTATTGTTTCACCTTCGAGACACATCTTACACCCAGTCCCCCTTCAAAACATAATCCGCGCTAACGACAGGAGTGCTACATATATCCTTATGTCCAGCCCCAAGCAGGCGATTCACACAAATATGAAAAGGTTCACAATTTTAATATCGGCTGGTATAAATTCTCAGCCGTGCCACGTCATTATATTAATTTCAGTTAACAGGAGACCACTAATAAAGTGTTAGCAGTTGATGCGCAACATTGGAGGATAGCAGCTGCGTTTGTGTGTGTGTGTGTGTGTGTGTGTGTGTGTGTGAATCTGTCTTGGTGCTTTTCTTTTTTTCTTTCCATCTTCTTCGCTCACAGCATGTATATTTTTTAATTAGGACAGACCTACTTTCCTAACTGATTTAATATAACTGAATTAAAAACATCACATTACAGGAAAAGTCTGTTGTTTAGCCTAATTCATTAATAATAGCTGAAGGAAGAATTAGATCGCGGACACAATCACACTGGGTCCCTCAGAGTCGTTCACACAAAATACATTTTCTCACATGTGGTGGTGTCCCGCAAAGCAGATAGCGTTTGTTTTATTTGTCCAGGTTGTGAAATATCTGTCCCTGAGATCTAGCTCAATACAATGGAAGCGAAGGGCATTCTGTTTTGTGGTGCTCACAGCACTGAAAAAAATATATTTTTTTAAATTCAACAGAGACAAAGTCCCCGATGCTCTGCTATTTCTTTCAGTGAAACTACTTTCTACCAAGGAAATGGTCTCTTTGAAAACAGATCTGTGGTTCATCCAGAGCAACAAAGACCCTGATCATAGAAAAGAGGTGTTGATATAAAAAAATGCATTTTGTCAATGCTATCAGCATCGCAAATGGAAATTCATGAGGCAGAGGCAGAAATCTCTGCATGGGTGAGAACATATGTTCTTTTATTTAATTTGGATGAACTGACCCTTTAAAACCCTGAAACGTGTGTATACAGCATATTAAAAGAGAACAGACAGTACACCATCTTCCCACAGTTTGTGCTCAGAAAATGCGTGTATAAGCATACACACACACACACACTGACGTAAGTGTTATTAATATCTAGGTGTGCTTCCCTCTGGAGAAGAGCCTTCTCAGCATGTTGCATTTTATGACAACTGCAGAAAAAAAAATATCCATCATTTGCACCTAATCATCTCTATATAGTGTCTTCCTCCTGTCTCAGGTGAAAACGAACTGTAACTGTCAGCACAGGTTAAAATGCTGACTACACCATGACAGAGCACCTGTGTGCCTCCTTTCTCCCCTCCATTAATAATGTGTGGAACAGCCACGTCCCTATAATCACCTTGTTTGGAGTTCATGATTTATGGCGAGTGGGAGAAAACACAGGAAGCCCTACTTATAAAGGCTACAGAGAAGCATCGATGTTTCTGTGTGCCCTGCTCAGAAGTGCATTCATGCATGACCGTATGTAGATCTGTGCCTGTGTTAGGGTGTAATTCCCATCAAGCGTGAATATTCACGTGAAAGCATCGACTGGCTCCTCCGACGCTTGCACACACAGTAGACTATAGATGGATCGCCAGTTTTGGCGTTAACGTCCACCAAATCCATGTCAAATCAAATATAGGCCGAGTGCCTGTGTGCATGAATGTGTGTGTGTGTGTGTGTGTGTGTGTGTGTGAAAAAGAGAGAGAGTGAGTGGGATAGACTGTCATGAAGGAGATAGTGAGAGGAAAAGAGAGAGCATGTGTCTCTCCAGACTCACTGATAGTAATTTAGCAGACTGCAGCACTGCAGAGAGCGGTGGAGTTGAGAGCAGGGAGGGGGTGGCCAGTTGTCACACAAGAGAAACAATGGCATCCTCCAATGCCCAGAAACAAACAAATAAAAAAGGTATTTTTTACAGCAATCATGAAACTCACCCTCTAATGCATGTTGGTTCCTCAATTGCTCCCGTAATGCCATGCTTGGTGTACATGATGTTGACCAAACATGTTCACCAGTCAGCTTCACCATCCATCTTTAAAAAGCATATTGAATATGAGCACGTTGAAACTGAAAGAAAGTGTGTATTTGTGTAACAGTTGTGGATACTACTGGATGCTTGACATTCTCTTAATGCTGACTCATGTTTAGTTGTTGCCTTTTTTTATTATTTGTCACACATAACATTTCTGTTTTTCATCATGATTTGAAAAGGAAAGTATGGAAGGAAGGTTTAGTGACTAAGGTGGCAAACGCAGTTGGATCTAGGCTATTTTAATGCTTTACTTCACATTTATTACCAGCGCAAGACACCCTCAGGCTAAATTATAGGATTTTCATATATAATGCTAAAGACGTAAAACTGGACATTTCAAATGTAGGTGATATAACAAAGAATAACCTTACAAAATCACGCAGTTTGCAGAATATAAAATGTATTTTAAAACGTTAACCTAATATTCATCTTTTAAAATAAGGGTCAGGTCAACCATGTTGTTTACGTGCACTCAGCATGCAGATTATCTTGGAGGTGATGTTGAGACATAAATGTTGCTATTTTTGGATGCATTGCCAGCCTTTCTCTTTTGCTGTGAAGCTGTTTTAACTAGCAGGAAATATTTTTGGCATGCTGTTATTGGTCCAAAAATAAATTCCCTTTATCTTCCCCTGTCTGAAGTTGAGGCAAAAAGGCATAATTTGATGGATGTCACAAAAAAAAACAGTAAAGGAGAGCAAAACAAATATTTATTAAAACAATATTCATTTGAAAGAAGGAAAAAAAACCTTTAGAAAAAGGCTCTGGTGTGTTTTTTCTCCCATGTGCCTCGTTTATAGTCTCTGTTCAAAGTGACTGTCAGTGTGTGAGAACAGGCAGAGCTGTCATTGGTTGACAAGCGGTGATCCGGAGCCAGATTACCATACAAGGAATCATCTGCATCAAACCCCACTGACACTGTACCTCTCTGTATATCACTCCTGGCCTTCCACCTGTGTGCTATTTTGACAAAGCGTAAAGAAATGACACAAACAATATGCGTTTCACGCCCACATGCAGCGCACACGGGAACGCTGACACCCCCCCACCCAACAAACGCTTACATATGCAGAATCTAAAAATAGCTTAAGGTCAGGCATTAAAAATAGACCAGAGAAAATAAAAGCAGGACTCGTTCGACTGAGTCTAAACGCTCTGACAGTCTGTCTTTCTGAATTTGGCTATTTGTGGCAGACGCAGGCAGGCAGGAAGGCAGACAGGCAGAGAGGGGAGAGGCGCTGGAGATGAAAAGACGGCGAGTAGCACATTGCACTGCAGTTCTGCTGCCTCTCCAGCTGGCTCCCCGGCTAATTAGAATGGGGGAGAGCAGGCATGGAGGAGGAGAGCACGCATGAAGCCCACATCATTTTCAGATGTACATGCTCCCGTGGTCAGAAACGCAGCTCTCTGCTTCTCCCTGCTTTGCCCTTCAAAATTCAGCTGTCTGGATAATCAGATGTGGCATGCTGGGTAATGGACTCCTCTTCAGCGTATGGACCATTTTGGGCCATATTACAGCACAGACCCAACAGTATTTTGCTGAGCTCTGTTCCCTGCAGCTGTTTCACTGACCCAGTGTATTACACTGAACTGCTAACATAAAAAGGTCAATTGTTCAGAATAAATAATTAGACACCGGCAGTAATTTAACCACAGGCGAGAAAGACTTTCACTCAGCAGCAGTAGTGGAGGAAGCATTCACATCCAGGAACACTTCGGAAAGTGTTATGTTGTATGTTATGTTAAGTCATGCGTCACACTTGACATTTTGTGCTACATCCTCTTTATTATAATTAATTGTATTTGTATCTTTTGTCTTTGTATGTTTGTGGTCAGTGTAAGATTAAATCTTCATTAATCATGTATCATTATTTTTAGGTATTGCATGTACTTGGACGATTACACAGGGCAGAACAAAATCTAATCTAAGTAATGCTTTACCTAAGTCAAAATAGAACCATCAAAAAAAAAGCACCACAAAGCTAAAATACTCTGAAATACTATAATACTACTGTTTTTAGTATATTTTGCTGACAGTAGGCTTATCAGCAAAATATACTAAAGTGTCAAAAATACAAGTACTATGCAAATATACAGTTTATTGTATTATTAGATTATTATCCCTGTTGCATTAACATGTATGTAGCTGGTAAAGCCGGAGACAATCTTGTTCTACTTCATAAGCCGCTTGGTAGTTTAATCTATAACAATGCATCATATTTTAAAAGATGATCATATGTGTTGTCTATAAAATCTTAATTTGCAAAGGGAACCACAGCTGTCCTGTAGTGGAGTAAAATTAACACCATTTGCCTTTGAAATGCAGTGAGGTAAAAGTATGAAATAGCATAAATTGTGTGTGCAAATGCATCCTAAATGCATCATAATGTCTTTTTCTATTGTTTGTTTCTGAGCTTCACAGACTGCTTCTTCTTTCTTTTTGTTTTTTTCACAGAAACCTGGGGAAGTCAGGCCTACGTGTTTCCTGCCTCGGGCTAGGTGAGTGAGTTGGTTTGAAGGCAGGAACACATTCATCTCTGTTTCAACCCCTCAAACAAAAACAAGCGTCTCTGTCTCTCCTCTCGTTCAGGCACCTGGGTGACATTTGGATCACAGATCTCTGATGAGGTGAGAATTCTGTTGTCGCTCCGTTTGTGTGAGGAGTTGTTCACTTGCATAGCTTTTGTGGAAAACACTCTGTGTTGCACTGTGAGCGCAAATCGCTTTTCAATTAGAGAAATGTTTCAAAATCCCACAGACACGATACCTGGAAACTACAGTGGCTTGGTGAGATATTAGACATTATCTCTCCTGTATTATCCTCCATGCATAGTGCCCTTCATGGACGACCTCTGGGTAATTGGAATTTATCCATCGCCTCCCTTTCTCAGTCTCAATTTTTGTGTTCCCTCAGATGGCTGAGAACCTGATGGCCATAGCTTATGAGAACGGAGTGAACCTGTTTGACACGGCAGAGGTGTACGCCTCTGGAAGGTCAGCCTCCAAACATGGATTCAAACTTTTGCTTCTGTTATTCCTTCTTGTTGAATGCTTATCCATCAGTACTTCTGTGTGTGCTTTATATCCTCAAATAACAACTATGTGTTCAGGTTTCTTTAACATGTAACATGTCTGCAGGTTTCCTATGTGATTTGATATTGTTGTCTAGCGATCTGATCAAGCTATCGCAATATGTGTTTGTGTGTTTGTCCACAGAGCGGAAATCACTCTGGGGAACATTATCAAGAAGAAAGGATGGAGGTGATATTACTAATTCTTCCAAACTGGCTCACATGTGTGTGAAAAGCTTTCTAACTCCATTAGATGAATATATTTGATAATGTATTTGATAATATATTTGATAATCCCCAATAATCTTTGGCTTTTCTGAAATGCACTGCATTTCCACATGTTTTATTGCTGTTGGCACAGGTGCACCATTAAATTATCTCAATGGAAATCCATGCGTTTTAGACAAATGAGAAGCTTTAGCCTCAGAAAGACTATAAAAGGATTAAACTTTGACCATGTGAAAATAAACTCCCAGATCACAAGACATGTGGGAAATCCTTGAGATATTTTTAATCTGGAGAAAAATATATGGATAAATACTGCAGGCACAGGGAACGAAAGATTTGACCGTTGTACTTACATACTGTACATAGAATTAGAAGTAGAAAATAGAAGATTTTCCCATAATTAACTGTGCTCCCATCCCCCTTGTGTCCTTGCCAGGCGTTCTAGTTTTGTCATCACAACAAAGATCTATTGGGGAGGCCAGTGAGTATAACAACAATAATAGATGATATCCTTTTTTTTTTCAATCAAAATCCTTGTTTTCATTTATCATTTCAACATCAATAATATGTATTTCCTTCACTCCACAGAGCAGAAACAGAGAGAGGGCTCTCCAGAAAGCACATCATTGAAGGTAGAGACTCCCTTTTTTATTTTTTACAGTAAAATGCCAGGAATGAATTTATAAAGAATCATTACCAAATACACGAAGGGTCAGCTACAGCTGCAATATACAGATCTTAAAATCAGGAAAGGGGTCAAATCAGACTTGTGTATTATTACTCTTTCGACTTAATTGCTGAACATATACGTTTATAGATTAATTACAGTTCAAAGGTATGTTTTATTGGAGTGTAGGGTACTTTTATTGTATATCAAATGTTTCCCAGAGTGCATTAGTTCAACCCAAATAGACACAGAGTTATGATGAATCCTTTGATGAGCCTTTAATCTTTGAGCGTGACCACTGTCTGCCTCGCTCAGTTAAAGCCACTCCATGTCACGTGTCACAGTAAAGACATCAACGTCAGTGTCTTTAAGTCAAATAAATTACTATGTTTCATAACAGCCAATGCTGTTTGATGAGGTGCCTGATTTTATTGAAGGTGAGAATGATGAAGTTGAAGAATGGAAATGCAGTGTGAAATCAGACGAGGTCGGATGTTTCTGTGGATTGTCAACATTTTTAGCTAACTGAAGTCTGTCCTGTGTCTGGGACAAAGGAGAACAAAAGTACAGGGGGTCAGATGAGGGAATGTAGAGATGAAGCTTCAGTGCAAATAACATCTCAGGATCATTGTTCTTCCAGTTCCCCCTACCAAAAATAATCCTAAAGAAAGCCAAGGGGCTATACAGTCATCTTCTTTGTTTGTGTTGTAAGTAGCATGGCCTTGGGGTGACCATTTACCAAGGAGCTGAATGGGCTGTTTGACCGTCGTTGTCATGAGGCTTTCTGATTTGAGGCCATTGCGTAATGAGTGAACTACATGCGGGGACAGCGCTCATATTTCACTTCATTTTTGACTTTAACCACCACATCGAATTGCTAACATACCCAAGGATTGCACTCAGGGGGCATTGACCCAAAACATATGTAGAGTATCTAGCATACGATTTTTTTTAAAAACACTATCCCCACCAGTAACATAATGTGTTGAGCATAATCAAGTGTTTCTTGTGAATCTGTATGATCAAAATGTTGCGTAGTTGCTACTCTATGGATGGAAATGTTGGTCTGTCTGTCTGTCCACCACTTTGATCCAGACTGAAACATCTCAGCAACTATTAGATGAATGATGAAGATGACGTTTTGTAATGTATCCTACTGACTTTGATTGAGATTTGTAGTTTTGAGTGAAATATTTTGATGGGTTGCCATGACATCTGGTACAGACATTTATGTCCCCCTCAGGATGAATTCTGTTCACTTTGTTGAATCGCTTAACCTTTCATCTTGCGCCATCATCAGGTCAAAATTTGAATGTGTCCAATACTTTGGTTTATGACCAGATATCTGCAAAACGAACGGCATTCGCATCAGCTTTAACTGTACTTTGTGTTTAGTGCTAATTAGCAAATGTTAGCACACTAAACCATATGGTGAACATTGTAAAATTATACCTGTTAACCATCCGCACGTTGCCATTGTCATTGTGAGCGTCTTAGCATGCTGACGTTAGCATTTAGTTCAAAGCTGCTGTACCTCAGCATAGCCTCACAGAGCCGCTAGCATGGCTGTAGTTTCTTGTTACAAGGAACCAAGAATGAACGAACGGACGATGATGATAATGATTACGGTGATGGTGATGATTGCCCATTGTTTATGACAGGTTTAAGAGGATCCTTATCAAGACTTCAGCTAGATTATGTGGACATCGTTTTTGCCAACAGAAATGACGTCAACAGTCCGATGGAAGGTCAGTTATAGATGTCTGAATTGATTATTTTTGTTTGCTGACATCCTTATACAGATATCATGTGGTAGTCATATCAGTAGTCAGGTGTGGGTATGTGTTTATATAAATATGTGTTTCATGTCTGCATTAAAAATCTGCAAACAATTGCTTTAGAGTGTGGTGAAATAAATGTCATTACAATATGATGTTATATACTGTGATTTGCAGAGATTGTACGGGCCATGACGTTTGTAATAAACCAGGGTATGGCCATGTACTGGGGAACTTCACGCTGGAGTGCCATGGAAATCATGGTGAATGCTGAGCTCCCATTCAAAGAGGCCCTCTCTTTACAAATTTAATGCTGTCAGCTTATGATATAAATCCTGATTTGATAACCATGGCATTTTGTTTCTGTCTGTTTGGCACCAGGAGGCCTACTCAGTGGCACGCCAGTTCAACCTGATACCACCTGTGTGTGAGCAGGCGGAGTATCACTATTTCCAGAGGGATAAAGTCGAGGTGCAGCTTCCTGAGCTCTACCACAAGATCGGTCAGACACCCTCAGTCTCGCAGCTTCATCTAGCTGTTATATTAATTGAAGGTTCATTTTCTTAAATGTCTACCCTTATTCCACTCTTTCAGGTGTTGGAGCAATGACCTGGTCTCCACTTGCTTGTGGATTAATCACAGGGAAGTACAGTGACGGTGTACCAGAGTGCTCCAGAGCATCAATGAAGGTCAGTTTGATTTGACTGGCCTTCATCTGGGATTCCTCTCACTGAAAATCAGCCTCAGTGTAATTCTCCCACTGATCAGTGGGGTACTGCATTGTGAAACCAGTACTAGTATCAATGTCTGTCTCCATTTTGCTCCTGGTGAAGGGATACCAGTGGCTGAAGGAGCGAGTGAACAGCGAGGAGGGCCGCAGGCAGCTCGCTAAAATCAAGGAGCTCCATCTACTGGCAGACAGACTGGGCTGCACCGCTGCACAGTTAGCCATAGGTACGACCCAACAACATGGTTGTGCAGTGTAGACACACGGAGACTTTATCTTTGTTGATTTTATAGCTGTGTGACTGGAGGGTAAAATTGAACTGTTTTAAATTTGCATTTTTTTTCCACATCTTAAATGTTTTTGTGGTACTGCCAGTCACAAAACTACTGATTCAAACTGTTTGTTCACTTATTTCACACATAGCATAAAAGTGTTTATTGATTATGCAAAGAGAAAGTTAGGTAACAGATCTGAGATCTCACAATTTAGTGCTTCACACGAATGTTTCCCATGCGCTGTGTGCAATCACGTTACTCCTGATCAATTACCTTATCAGCTAATAACATGACTTTTTGTACATGGTTTGTCCCTCATGTATTAATGCCAAATGTACTGATTTGGGATCACTGTCATGATGCAACCTTTTAAGCGTATTCGGTCTAATGATCTTAGGTCCTTGACAGACTTTTCTGGTAGATACATGTCTAATTTGGACTTTTTACAAAATTACAACAGTGACATATGATCTGATTCCTGCAAAAAATAACTCAACTAAAAGTTTCAATTCGGCCACTTTTCTTTGGTTATCACTGAGTTTTATTGGTTTTCTCTCTTTGTTACAGCCTGGTGTCTGCGCAGTGAAGGAGTCAGCTCAGTACTTCTGGGTGTTTCTAATACAGACCAACTACTTGAAAATCTGGGAGCCCTCCGGGTAGATCTTTTTCCCTTCTTTCCTCCCACATCAACTATTTTGCCCGACATGCTGAGCCTTAGTTGTTTGAACCAATAGATATGCTACTTTGCGTGCAATACACTGTGGTCAAAGTGGCAACAAATAGCAGAATATGTTTCAAGCTGATTATCATCCTTCTTTCCTTCTTGCAGATTTTATCCCAAATGACCCCTCAAACCATCACTGAGATCGATGCCCTGCTGGGAAATAAGCCACACTCAAAGAAAGAGTTGCGCGCTTGAAGATGCAAATCTGAGTGACAGATGATGTTTCAAGAAGATGAAGAAGACAGTGACATTTGGAAACATCGCTTTTTGCTCTGCTGTATACTCAACAACTTGCATGTCCTCAGCAACATTATGCTTCCAGTATGTGCGCATATCCATTTTGCGCAGTACATCGTATCATATATGAAAAAAAAAGATCTCTCAATTGTGAAAAAAAAAGGTAATTTATTGCTCACTGCCAATTGTTCACAGACTAATTATTTCTACAGAAGGCGAGGCTGAAGCTGGTTGGAGCGACGGGTCTCTGCCTTCCACAGAGACCAAGAGAGTGGTTCAAAGATAACTGTTGTCAAAGCAGATTTGACCCTAATGAATCAAATCAAAACACCTCTGTGCTACAATGCAACTTTGCAATGAACGGTGCTTTCATTGGACATCTTGAGTCTCCTCCCCTCGCAGCTGCCTGTTATTCTGTATGATGTTTAGTACCTAGCAGCCAGAGAGCCAAAGGTTAGTACTCATGTGTCTAGCCTAACATTTAGTGTGCATGTGACTGGCCTGCCACGCTCACTGCTTTACAGGGTTGGGAACAATGGATTACTTGTAGAGTCCTTACAGTGATCTGACTTGGAAAAAAACAAACCCTAATCCAGTCTGGTGTAACTTTAAAAAAACAAACAGATCACATGCTTTTAAAAATAAAACTGGCAAATTGATTAAGTAACTAAATATTGTGAAATTACAGACACTAACACATTTTTACACATACTGAAATAATTATTGATTTTGGCACAATTACTTGATCTAAATTACAATGAATGGATCATATTGCAACATTAATGAATTGATACATTGGCTTTTATCTCAGAGTGTTTTATGTTAGTTATCACAATGTAAAACTGGCAATCAGGAATCAGTAGTGGGTAAGATTTTGAAAGTAACTGTCCCAACCCTGCTGCTTTCTCAGCAGTCTTTTTGCCTTTTCTGTTTGTAAACTGTCCGCATGTCCCTTTAAGAGAGAATAGCCCTAACAGGGTGTAAATGTGGCATGGCTTTGATGGCTTATGTAGATTTGCAGTGCCCTTGTAAGCCATTTTTTTACTCTAAATGGTCTGGCAGTTTGATCCAGGATCCATGCTGGTGGGCACTAAAGACATTAAAGACTCTCTGCAGTCTGCAGATACGGCTGTGGGTCCATCTGACATGTAGTCTTTGTATTGTCCAAAACTGTTGACTTCACTTTCAACGATGCCATTCTCGTGAAGCGCATCGCTGTTGCTAAAACAGAGGTTTGAGACAGTTGGACTACATGGAAAGGTCACTGCATCTGACACAAAGATGTGGACACACTGTGGTGAACTAGTAGTTTTCAAATGATAAGTCTGAGTTTATCAAATGTGGTGTTACTCTTGCCGCAGGTCACTTGGGGTAAGATTTAGAAAATGTAACTTTTTTTTGGTGGAAGCCTAAAAATACAGCTTCTCTGCTCATTTCTCTGGGAGTTCTCTCTCTCTCTGTACCATTTGTTCCATCGAGCTCACAACTCATCGATGATCGCTACTGTGCATTTCATGTCTTTTCCCTTTAGTTTTGTTTTGATTTCAGTACTTTGTAATGTGGGGAGTGTGGGGGGAGAGCTTTGTTCCTTTTTGTGATTTCCCATGAAAACAGCACTAATCTCCAGAGCGGGGTGTGTGTTGATACATGAAGTTGATTTAGTCGGTACAGAGTTCCAGTGTACTGTAAATAGGATTATCTGATTGGCAGTGAGATGACGAGATAAAGGTTAAATGTATGAATGATGAAAGAATTCCTGGAGGAGCAGCTGAAACGTCGCTCCCCTCTGTGACTCTGATCATGTACAGTTCGACTGAGCGTACCTTCCACTGTACACAGGTACTTCAAGCAAACCTTGAAAATGTAACATTGCCTGTATAACTTACAGTATATTTTACTGTCTTTCAACAACAAGAAACCAAAAGAGAGAGGACACAACTCACACTGAATGTATCATGTCTGTTGTTAAAACCTACCTAACCTAAAGGGACCAAGCACATAACGTGTTTTAAAGGGTAGTTTCTTTTTGTGTTTGAACCTGTTGCATAAAAACCTGCAGAGCTGTCATGCAAACATTTACGCTGGGATTCGGCCAGAAGGTTGCCCAGAGGAGCTTCACGTGCACACACACACACACACACACACACACATACACCATTCAGAGTCAAAATATGTTCACGCATTTATAGAAAGTCAGATAGGATTTTGTATTTACGATTCATAACCGGAACATACAGGCTAGTCATAGCTGTTATGTTGAACGTTAAGAGTTAGCTAACCTTCCATGTTAATATTTGGAATAAAGTGTTTATTTGTGTATTAAGTACAGGGATATTAATTTATGAGCTGCATATAAACCCAAAAAGAAAAGACTAACTGGGGTGTGGGCTATTACCCACGATGCCGTGAGTTCTAGGATCATAATCTCAACCTCCATTCTAACATACCATGTGCTCCCATGGTGGTTTCCCTCAAGTACACTTCACATGCATACTGACATAGTTGCATGGCTACAATTTTTCATGCAGATAAAGAAAGTAACACAAGCTCCCTGAACTAACATAGACCCGCAGATAACACCCACACCATAATACATATTTCCAAAGTTTATCAAGCAATGAATCTACCTTGAAGCCTGAACATGTTTGGTTGGCACCCAGTGAGGCTCTAAATGTGCCCTTGTGTCACTGCTGCAGTAACAGACCTGCCTCCTGGTGTCTTCCACTAAAAATTTGATTTTTTAGCAGGTGTTGACAATGACAGCAACAGGCACTGAGTATGGAAACAGTACCATGATTTTGTCTGTGCATGTGAAGCACTCTTGTTGTAGAAGTTTTAAATCTTCTGGCAAGATTTGGCACATCAAGCAGCTGCTTGTGAAATCTTACACTGAGTACTGCTTGTGCAGACTTAAATGAAGTTGTTACTTCTATTCCTGAGTGTTTGTCATTCTGGCAAAGACATTTTATTACTGAACGTGACCAAACTTTGAGCTGTCTTATTCAATTCAGTTCAGTTTTATTTATATAGAGCCATATCATAGCGAAGTTATCTCATGGCACTTGTTAATCAAGACCAGGTCTAGACCAACTCTATATGCTGAAATGTGGATGAAAGAGAACACACAATAGTGCAGTATAGTTCCACATACAGATGTAAAGCAATGGCAGTTACAATGTTACTGATGTTAAAATAAACAACTAATAGTATTAGCAGCACAACAACACTAATAATAAGAATTCTTATGTATTGTTAATGGTGGCAGGCAATTATGGTTTGGAAAATTGTGCTTTTGAATTTTTAACTGTGTATACACAGATATACAATTTCATAACAAAATACAAAGCATACCGAGGTGCCAGATTTGCACATTAGCATGTTACAGTAGGATATATTTGGAGGTTTGTTAAGTAATGACTTCATTTACTGAATCAGAATTACAGGGAGTAGATAATAATCATATGAAAAATACAACTTTTAACATGCAAATATCGCTTTAAAAAAACCCAACACACAAACTAAGTGGACCCCTGTCACCCCCCAATCTTCTGGCAGCTCTTCACCTGTAGGCCCCTGGGTCATTCAAATGGACGGAGAACAACGTGATAGCCGTGTGTGCAGCGCTGTCTGTGCTGCTAAGAGCAGAGCCTGCTGGGACACCACAGAGAGAAAACATCTGTGACGCCAACACTGTTAGCCTCTGGACTCCCAAATATCACCAGAGCGGTAGATCAAAACATATGCATGTGTATTACAGTAAGCCACTCTCTGATCAAGATTATCATATGTGCTGAAAAACGTTGGATGTGTCGGCCGCCAACACAGGGTCGGAGGAAACAGGTTTCACCGCATGATTCATCCTTCCTGTGAAGAAGCTGATGAAAAACAGAAAGCAAAGAAGTAGCCGGTCAGTACACGAACACATTTGACATTTACAAGCCCCCACATCTGATAAAGTGCACATAGTTCCTTGCCTAGTTGTTGTTTTTGTACCAGTTCAGTGATTATATTAATGACCAGGCACAGCACTTACGTCCCAGGGAGCCTGTAGCTAGATAGGCACAGATGTCAACTGAAAATCCCTTACAATTCCAATAATTCAATGGAGAACGGCAATCCATTTATGTATGAGTGCTTGTGCCATTTACTACAGTTGCGTCTGTATTGCGATATTTAAATATCTCTGTAGCCAAATCCTAATCTAGCGTATTCCTCTGTGCTATAGACCTCCATCATTGTCCAAAAATGATTCAAACACTTACCGATGTAAGCCACTCCATCGCACTGGGTGACATGCTCCTTTATTACCATGGACATGTAGCTTATTTTGAGTTAGTGCTACAAACACCATCATGCTACTGTAAATACTCACCAGAACACCAAACGTGTATCAATCCACAGCTGAAAATAGTCCCTGTACTACAGTTCCCAGCTGTTTAAGAAAATTACGAAGCCTTTTAAGAAAAATGGAACTACGCATTTGTGACCTGTTTTTAAAGATTTACGTCTTCAGTGGGATCTGTTAGCCATTAAAAATAGAATAACATTTGAGCCATTAGGATGCAACAGTATTACAGTGGCCTTGCTAAGTGTATTGTTACCAGTAACAGCAGTCAAGCTGTATTAGTGACGACATGTAAATCCCGTCACAACACAGCTAGTTTTCATGTTAGAGTTTACCAAAAACTACCACTCCCACCCACAACAGTAGTTGTCATATCATTTGGAAAATTTGAAAAATACAGAATATCTACATTCTACCCTCAACTAAAATGCTCCTCCCTGTCCCCAATTCATCCCTACTGTCTGCACATCTGCTGAATCACACTCAACTCCCCACAGGTCGCTTCACAACAACAGTCCTTCAGAACATTTCAACATGCCCGAAGCCTCCTTTAGCTGCTGAGGGAAAGAAGTACTGCCTACAGCTGATGTAGTGCATTTTAAAACTGCTTTTTAAAACCACACCCATGCCCTATATATTCTACCCCTTACCCGCTTGATAGATGAATATGGTCAAACTTGTCTTTTTCATAGTCTCCCAACCGTCAGTTGCTAAAAGCAATAACTGTGATTAAACTAGGATCAGAAAAAATGTGTGGAAAGTTGAACAAACGAGGAGTCGGGTGAACACAGGTTACTTTTATTTTCTACTAAAATACAATGTTTCATGCAGGTTTTGTCACTTTCCACAACAGTCAACAAAAACACAATGAAACTAGTAAAGAAACCACCTCGAGGCATTTTACCTCACATTAGGGAAAATAAATATTTAAATTGTGACTCTTCCATCAGTGGTCATAATCCTGCTCTTAATTAATGATTGGGGGTGGGGGGGTGAAGCCTGTTCAGAAAATCATGCTAAATATGCCTGAAAACAGAAAATAATGTAACCAAGTGAAATATTGCTTTTGAAATGAATGTAACGGAAATCAGTGTACAGCACAAAGTGGCTTGCAGAAAGTATCTCCGTTTTAAAAACTCAGATGTGGTACAGTTTGGTTGGTCTCTTCATTGATCAGCTGGATGTGACGTAGTGAAATGTAAATGTTTGATCTCTTCTGTTCAGTTTTGTGGCACCGACTGTGACCTACAGAAAAGGTTGTGCGCTGACCGCACCAAGTTTAAACAGTGGAGCAGAAGGCATATGTGAATCAGAGAATACTAAATGCAAAGGAGAGGCTGAGCACAGAGGACAGTCTACGCTCTACTTTACAAGGCCTGCTATGATCTTCATATGAAAATAAAAAGAGGTAGGCAAATTCTCTGCACTGCTCAGAAAACGCTGACCGTTTAATAAGATGCAGAAATGGTTATGAAGTACTTGTCACACATGCTGCACACAAAGCCTGTTTTAAAGAGGTGACAGTCCAGCACAGCATGCGTGAAATCAGCCACACAAGCTATTAAAAATAGTTTTCTTCCTTATACAGCTGGTTGCATATTAATACTATTAAGACTTGAAATACTTTCTCATGTAAACAAGGAGACAACAAAACACACCAGTCATGCATGCATCATCATCTCCAGAATGTAGGACAACAGTAAACAGACAGATGTTACTGCACAGCATATTTAGTGGCTTTAGCTTGGATCTTTAGGTTGCAGGCGAATGTTAGACAGCTTTGTTAATACAGAAATAAAGCAACTGCGATTCAACGCATCCTCTTCTCTTTCTCACTGCCCGTCTGCATGACATCATTAAGGGTAAAAGACATGAACGCAATCTGCTCAAGTTTACTTTCTTTCCCGCACTCCATCAGGCACGAAAACTGATCCTTGTCTCCGTTGTAGGCCAGGTCTGAGTAGCCACTGGGTCCCCTGTGGATGATCCTGGGCCTGTCCCACCCCGATGAGTGCAGGGGGGATCGGTTCAAATACACGCCCATGTCCCTTCTACTAGACTTGTTAGTTGGGTGGATGAAGAGGAGCCAGGTTTGTGTGTCTGGAGACAAGAGTGATGTGCTACAAGCTTTGCTTTCGGCATCATCGTTCGGGACAAATTCAGGAGCAGGAAAGCCAATGACGCTGCCTTGACAGCCTGAAGGTTGCTCTACGAGCTCTGGAGCAATGTGGGGTTTGTCAAAATACACGCCACTGTTTTCACTCAGGGCCTCACATCTGTGGCCTCCAGTGTTACGAGCATTGCAGTAAAGATGACTCCTGCCCTCGTGGTCAATGATCTCTGCCATTTCACATTCACTAGACTTCTTTTGAAGCATCTTACCTATATGCCACGTCTGGCCAAAGTCCTCGCTATATACCGACAGTGCACGTGGATAGACTGTGTGAGGAATGGGGAAGGTACAGCATCTGTAAGGGACGTAATAGGCGTAGGCTGGGATGATCAGTCTGCCGTTCTCCAGCTGAACACCGTGGCCTGGACCCACAGCGAATGTGGCCCACTTATGGATAGTTTCGCCAATCACGCTTTGTGTCAAGTCTTTCGCTGGACTCCAGGTTTGTCCATCATCGCTGCTGCTAACACAGCAAAGACGCGCCTTGTTCTTACCTGTGATGATCTGCCTGTTCTCTGTTGTCCGTCCCCAGACACAGATGAAAAATAAAAACAGTGTTTTGCTGTTTTTCTCATACACAGGGCAAGGATTCATAGTGCGGTGGTGTGGTAGACATGCTGTGGACAGCTCATGGCTGGACGACCACTGCAAAAACATGACAAAAGGCAAGTCTTAAAAAGAGGAGCGCATAACATTGACAGTTATCAGTATCGCAGCAAAGGTTAAGCTGCAGCTTATTGGGTGTGAATAATAACCTGCACGGATCCGTCATCTTTCAGTGTTCCTCTTCTCATGACAAGGATTTTGGCATCGCGGTCAGAGGGCGAGGATCTTTTCTCTGCAAAGGCAAGGAAGGTGTGACTGTGCCTCAGGTAAATGAGAGCAGGAATTCTGTATGTAATCCCACTTGGCTCCTTTTCAAACAAAGTTGTTTTGACCGGTTCCTCTCCGCTGCCACTCTTTGATGGTGTGTTTCCCATGGTGGATCAGAGCTCCTGTGAATGGAACATCCAAATGTATGACAAGTCTTAGCTCGCTTTTCAGTCTTTTAATCTTTAAAGCACAGACTGACAGGAAGAGTTCGCGCTCCAGCAGCTCCTCATAAGACACATTTGATTGTAATGTTACAAATAGCATCTAACGTATACTGTGCATGCTTAACAGAGCCCTTACCTTCACTTGCCACTCTTCACATTTGTTACCCTTGATCTTTGCGTGGACGGCATTATACCATCTCATTTCACGCCACAGCAGGAGCCTCTGATGTTCACGACACTGATGATATGGGATCACCAGGAAAGATGACGGCACTGAAGCGAGAAAACACAATCACACTCGCTTCCGTGTTCGCTTAGACACGCCGGGTTTTACTTCCTCCGTGAGCTACAGCTCCAACTGTGTCGTTTGGTCAAGCATTTCACATTTTATTGTGCTAGCGCAATATCATAGACAGACAATGTAGCTACTCGCTGAGGGGACGGGAATAATCAAAAGTATGCAGTGACTCCGGTATACAGCGTTACGCATGCGCAATGTGAAGCTAGCTAGCTAAATGTTTTAAACGCACACGGGTCGAACATAAATTCGTCTCGATGAGTAGTTGGATACCTTGTATTATATACAGAAAGCTGCTGTATCTTCGTAGCAATATATGTTGAATGTCTCAAAGAACCTTAGTTGGCTAGGCAGGTTATTATCTTACCATTGAATTCAATCTTTGTCTAGCAAGGCTTGCTGGTTTCTTCCGCCTTCGCCTCTAAAGAAAACACCCATGTTTTCTTTTTACCGCCGCCTGCTGGACAGGATGTGCAGCGGTCGTCTTGCGTGCTGTTGCTTGGATACGGAGCACTACAGTGTATACTGTATATTGTAGCAAGTAGTTTTGCCTGTTCAGCTCGTGAAAAGCGCAGTCAGTACTTGAATAAAAAGTTGCTTCGTGATAAATGGATCACACAAGCAAACGAGATGACTGCAACATCTTATAAACTTGGTGATGGACAGAACTATCCCACCAAATGTTTCCCAGGCCGGACATTACTCCGTGGACGAAAACAAGGTGGGTTAAATTAAATTACCATAAAAACATTTAGCATGTTAAGGCACTTATTCTACATTGCTGTTAAGTATAGAAAAATGACTGTACTTTACAATTACATTGGTTAACAATTATCCTGTTGATTATTTGATTAATGAATACATTCCTTTTGACCCCGAAGCTATTTATGAATGTAAATGTTTGGTAAAATTAGTTGTCATTAATTCATTTTCTGTCAATTGAACAATCATTTAATCTACTGGAAGAATAATAGAAGGTAGACAAAGTTCAAGCTAATTGTACTTTTTAATAATGGGTTATCAGGTTATGCGTCTATAGTATTGAATTAGGCAGAAATTTAGAAGACTATAGGGATTAAAAAGCTATGAAACTGCACAAACAGCCAGCTTGGACAAGTGGAGGCACTGGAGATTCACACACAGCTTCCATGGCGGATGACTTTGAGGCAAAAAGGCATGGAAAGGTTTGACAGGCATCCACATTGAGGGACTTTAGGATCTCTATCTAGGCAAATGTTACATTTCAGTATATATCTGACCCACGACATATATGGGCACATTTGTCAGCAGTGCATGTTATTTGATTATATAAATGAACTTTGCTGGTAGTTTGTACAGTAATACACTTTATTGTACACTATGGTCTGTAGAGTTTTTTGTAAAGAGAAAATAATTAATAGAGAAAATAATTGTTAGTTGCAGCCCAGATAGACTGTTTCCATTTGTAAAAGTCCAAATAATGATTGTATTCGGTGTTACTGTGCTTGTAGGTGCTGGTCACTGGCTTGTGGCTTACAGAAAGGTGGAAGAGCAGAAATACAAGAATGTGCATAGAAGAATAAAAAAGACTTGTGAAAAATGTGAGAACATGGGGGCTGATAATCCTTGTGGTAACACATTAGATGGACCCTTCCTGGTGAGGCACTGAAATCTGCTTATGTGAGAATTGCTAATATGACGACAGATCGCAAGATCAGCCCAGCCTGTTGGTAAACCCAGACAATTACAATTTTCAATTTTCTCCCGTAGCTCCAACTACATTGTGTTGATAAGCCGTCTGAGCTCTGCTCTGTTGACATCAGTGAGCAGAACCTCAATTCTGTAAGAATCACTTTTCACAGTTTAAAATGATTTGGCAGTTCGTGAGTGAAAACTGAAGCTGAAACAAAAGATGTTTTCCGTTCTGTGCACAGGCCAAGAGAGAGGACCTCGAGGTGTTTGACAATGTAGCCTACATTGATGCATCTATTAACTTCCTCTCTTTAGGTGATTATTCTTATATATCATGCAGATTCACCTTCAGGGATTTTTTTTTGTTGCATGGAGTCGTGACTTTCAGAAAATGTCTGTTGTTCATCTACAGAGTCTTTCGGCAGTTTTGTGTCTTTAAGAGAACTCAATCTGTCGTTAAACGGACTTTGCAACATGACGTTTCATGCTGCTGACTTCCCTCACCTCGAGGTAAGATGTCTGACTTTTACATACTTGAATACTATGTGTTATTGCTGTTTTTAATATTGTACATCTGGATTATTAACATGTCACAGGAGTAATATAAAACTAGACATTTTAGTTCACCTTTTATTTCCATCCAAAATGTTATCATGTTCTTCTCCCTCTTTCCCACCTGCAACTCTCTCACAAAGGAAGAGTTTTGATATTAACTGGTGTCAATTAAAAAAGAAAGCATGCGATGCCTACATCATGCCTTTTAAACAATGTATAATTTTAATATTTGTACCTGTGTGATGTTTGAAAGTTGATGATGAGGGTAAAGTTCATAATTAATTCATGCTGCTGGGCAGAGCAGCAGCTAATCTAGAGGAGTAGTAAGTGTGTACCGTCGATAATATTTTGAATCGCAGTATCTCAGGCTTGCACTTGTAGCAGTAATTCCTCTTCTTTTTCTATTTCCTCTCCTTGGTGCGGTAATGTTTTTATCTGAATAATACATTCAAATCCTCACAGGTTTTGGATTTGTCCTACAACAGTTTGTCAGCTGATGATATTGTTTCCATCGGACGGCTTCCACGTCTAAAAGTCCTCCATCTGACTGGAAATCAGCTTTGTCATCTTCCTGCTAATCTAAGTTCTTCCAGCCATGACCCCACTCCACTGTTAGTACCTTATTTTCTATAAAGCAGCAGTATAGGAGTGACTAGACACAGAGTTTCTCATGGGTTTTGTATTTTATTTGCAGCATTCTTACTACTAATTTAAAAAATATCCTTTCACCTATGATCAGACAACTTGCCTACATTTGCTCATATATGCTAATAGTTTTAGTCTTTTGCCCGTCTACTTTGATGTAAATGTATTTGTAGCAAAAACACAAGAAACTAATAGATTAAATCAGCAAGTTTGGCCTTGCTTTTCTATCCCAGCGTCACACACAGGTCAGCCCTGTCGAGCACTGGTTTATGTAATGGCTGTTTTTCAAGTGAGATAGTGGAAACAAGCCTACTTTCCATATAAAAGTTATTACCAAAAATCTTTGATATGAGTCACGGAGAATCTGGCAGAATGAAAGAGCAAAATGCAAATCCATTCTCTAACTTAGTCGGATTCTGCCTCCTGTCTGCTTCTTACAATTACTACTGCAGAAAATATTTGATTGATGAATACCTTTCTGACAAAGTATTACCATGCCTTTATGAATAGTAATTCTTTAACTACTAGCAATGCAAATGTTTTACAGTTTTAATAATAATAATAATTATTATTAAATAATATAGTGATTTTCAAACCAGGTCTGTCGGGCATAATTTTTTAAGCTAACTCATGTGATGTCATAACATAACAGTTTATTACAGAGAAAGACCACAAACCTGAGATGCTTTTGAAACAGTTTTCAAATTGACCAAGAGGGGGTGCACAAGTCTTCCAAATTCACACTCCTGATTCTGGTGCAGCAAATGCACTGACATTCAATACACCTGCTCTGCAGCCAGGGGTCATTTATTTATTTAATGTTTATTTGTATAGGGACAAGTATGTATCATAAACCGATGCCACACACCACAGCATTTATAGCTAAGCCCCTAGTTGGGTCTTTAAAGTACAGCAGAAAGTGGTGTGCACACATTACTGTAGCTTTATGAATTTAACTATATTCTGATATGTATTCAGCATTCATCATTATGGATTGTATTATGTCGGTGAATTGGTTCTGTTTTTCTGCTTTTTATTTAAAGGCCAGCTAAAGAAGAAGACGCACAGTTTAAAGCTCTTGAAGTCCTGATGCTTGACGACAACAAACTTTCCTCTGGAGTCTTCAACAGTCTTACAAACCACAAGAGGTCATGATGTGGTTTGAGGTTTGCTATCGAAAAACAAACTATTACTTAAGGTGGAAGCGTTCATTAAGCACTTTTTATTGTCAATTACAGGCTAAAGTACTTAAACCTGCAAGGGAACCGCATTTCTGAAATACCATATTTGCAACTGACGGGCCGCTCAAAACCTTTGCAGACTTCTACTGTAGAGCATGCTGAAGAAGAGGGACTTGGTAAATGTAATGCTCGTTAAATAACTTAACAACGGACCCTGCACGTCAGAGTTTCCTCAACATTGACTTTTGTCCTTTTCATCCCCTCAATCCAGCCCCCACTGAGCCAAACACTAACACGGATGAACATTTCAAGAGGATCTCACAGGTAATTCATTTGGTGTTTGAGATGCTTCATCACTGTGTCTCTAGCTCATATTTTAAATGTCTGCATTACACTTGTGTGCGGCACACGTCGGTCACCCCAGATCTTTCACAAGGAAAGCTTGGAGGAGTATTGCAAAGGATCCAGTCTGCCACTACCAGCGCTTCAGTCCCTCAATTTAGCGGACAACAAAGTGAGCTGAATAATATGCACAAATATATCAACCACGACCCCTTTTGGAAAACGAGCTAATGCGTCTCATCGGTGTTCTCTATCAGATTGCAGAGGAAGAAGCACTGATGGCTGCCGCTCTTTTCCCAATGTTGCGAGAAGTTGATATTCACTCCAACCCTCTGGCCACACAGAGAAGCGGTAACCCCTCTCTCTTCTGCTATAAGAGGCCATTTTTTAAAGATTGGCTCTGAATTGTCACTGCTGAAACAGCCTTTATATCTTTGTGTGAACACAGGAGACCCTCCCTTACTGAGCTATTACCTCCAAGAGAGACTGGGGATAACAATAAAGCGCAAGAAGACACAAGCTGTGAAGCTCCCACTGAAGGTGTCCACTCATCCAAAGTGGAAGGTTGGTGTAATGAATGTGTGTCATGAGCTGAAGGTTTAATCTGTTCCTGTTACCATCTATGCAGTGCGCATGTCTAAGGAAGTAGAGCATGACGGGAAGCGAGAGGGAACATGTAAACGGGTGGTGAAAAACAAGAGTGTTCAGTAAAGTTGCACAGATCAAAAACCCACGGTGTTGACTCACTTACTGCAACAGAACGTATATGTCAGTAAGATAGAATTCTACATACATTACAGTTGGATGTGTTCTGCATTGCTGCTGTTGCCTGATCATGATCCTCCGGAATTAGCTTTACGAAAGTTAAACCATTCCGTCAACAATTCATCTTATTTTTGCAGGTGGAAGAAAGAATCCCAAAGGTGTCAAAGAAGGCACCGTGGATGGATGCACCTCGTCCTGCTCAGGTTGAGAAAAGTGAGGTGACTGTCAAAAGAACACCAGAATCCGAGGGCAAGAAAGACATCCTGCAAGAAAATACAAAGCACTTCTTTGTTACTCAGGTATGTACATGTGCCGCTTTTATGATTAACATATTCCTCCTCTTGGGTTGGGAAATATAAATTCTATAACCTTTGGTTTTCTAAATGCTTTTCAGAAATAACTGGTGGATCAGTTTCAGTTTCTTTCACTCAATATTACAAAAAATGTTTCTTCTTTTCTGAATGTCGTTTCATGATCAGGCAACAGATATTCCCGAATTCGAGTTTGAGCTCCAAGCTGATGAGAGAGAAGCTGCAGAGATTCCTGGTAGATTCACACACTACGGAATGTTGATGAATGAAAAGTCGAACCCTGATGCGGTGGAGCCCATTGGTGGGGACTGTGGTTTCACCAGCAGCTATTTTTTTTTTGTGAATTTTTCCCAAGACCTTAAAAGGTTTGGCTATACAATCACCCCATAGTGAAGGGGGATATTCCATGTTTCTTCTTTCAACAGGAATTCAAACAGCTGTTCGGATGCTGGAGCACACACTGAAGAATCTGAACTTTTACAGAGACTCGAAACCGCAACTTGATACCATCCAGACACCATACAGAGAACGAGAGACGCGGGTTTATTTGCATTCACACTCAATATTATGGTCCAGTTATAATAAACGTAGCAAGAACAAGGAAACTGCCTTCACATTCATGTTGTGACAACTTTTCTGCACACAGATTAAAGAACTTCCACCTTTAAAACCAGTGAAGCAGCCAACTGAAAGGGTTGATGAAATGATCAAGGAAATCAAAGAGAATACAACGATAACAGAAGTCCCCTTAAGTATGCACGTGTGTCTGATAACGTTACCTTTCACGACCTTACCTTTTGTTATATAACACTTTGTTTTCCGTACAGGCAGCGCCGTACGCGGCACAGGCGTCAACAGGCAAGAATGTATGGAAGCTCTGTCGCTGCTGAGGGATATGAAGACAAAGTACACGATGGTCCATAAGAAAGCAATGGAACCAGCAGCTGGCACTGAGTCTAACAGAAAAACCAACCAAGACGGCGCTGAACCTCCGTCTGTGCAGCTAATTCATAAGCTGTGACATCCTTCTCGCCTTGAGTAACACCTTGTTGATGTCTGAATGCAGCTGGTGTGAGTGCAAGTGATGAGGAAACGAACCATGTGTCGAAGAATATATGCAGTGGCGAGTGAATCTCATTGTGCCTCTTAGTGAACATCAAACATTGATTGGACTGTAGCAGGCAATAGATCATCACGTACTGGCATATGAAAGCTTCAGCCGCTACAATGTTATCTTTGTGAAGTTTAGGGAACTGCTGCATGAGGAGAGTTACAAAGTTCATTCAAATCAAATAGGAGGAACTGCCTGTAGTTGTGACTGGGTGGTATTCAATGCAATGGCAGTGTTTCCGTCTGTTCCCATGAGTCTGTGTGATTCATACGGTAACATGAATAGTCCATACAGTCTACGGGATGGACTGATGGTTTTGAGCAGCTGGACTACCACTGCTTTGACCAGAGTAAATCCAGCATGCATGCATAGAACACATTAACCGTTGGCTGTTAGAGTTCAGCTGTAGGCCCAACAATAAAAAGTTGACTGGGACTTCTGTTGGGGAGAGGCAGTTCCAATATTAGGCAACAACAGGCTGTGATTATTAAAGAGGAAGATTCCAGTGCACATCCTGTAAGCCTCCACCCTGCTGAAATTTCCTGAGGCAATAAAGCAATGCCGCTTTATTGGCGACTGCTCTGACTTTCCATTTCCATTTTCAGCCTTCTGACCAGTGAAGACAACTGAATTGTCTAGGTTGATCAAATAAAGCAATAAAATCCACAATGAGCGCCGAGGGGACTGAAAATAAAAGCGTTGTTTATTCATATTTTGGACTTTTTCAACCGATGAATAGTTGGATGGACCTTTGCATGGTTTGCTGCCACGTCAAATGTTTTAACACCACTTGTGGAGGAACAACAGACCTCTGCAGCTCAATATGATTTAGCGTCCACATTCTTAAACAAATAAATGATAATGCCTTATAACACCAGAAGTTGATGTATCATATGTGACATTCCTACAAGCCTAAAATGTTCTTGTTCAATGTTCTCTTTTTGTTGTTCATTCCCTTTTCAATTTCATGGTCTTCTTCATATGATTTCAATTATTTTTCTTCGGAGCAGCTTACAGATGTGGAATGCACATTCAGCCCAGGTGGAACAAATCAATTGGAACTCTGCAGATATTTCATGGGATTTTACATTATTTTATTCGTGTGTGGATATTTCCCTGCTTCTGTATGTAATGCATACTGTGTGTGCAAACAGTGAGCAAAGTGCTTTCAGCGGATACTTTATGATTACTATATCTAGTACACGGTCATTCTATGACCTGTCATTGTCATGTGTCATGTCATTTGTCATGTCATGTCATTTGTCATTTGTCATGTCATTGTCAAATGTCATGTCATTTTATTTCATGTTAAAATTTAATTCATTACATTAATTTATTATACAAATATTTCGGTATATAATATGTATTTATGCATTATAATCTCAATGATTATATGTCTATATGCAGTCCTCATTGCAATTCAAAACCAATTCAATTAATTGTTCAGAATTTTTGCAAAAACCAACCAAAATGAAACAACGGGCTTTTAATGACACCGACGCGAGCAGTAACTTTGTTGTCATGGAAATTGATACCGTTAAGAACAGGTTACCCTCCACATGGTAGGATGTTCAATATATAAGAAAATAGGTGTATTGTTAGACTCACAAAAATCTCAAATATTAGAAATTAGAAACACCATAGGTAGTTTGCATATATGACCGTGTGGTTTAATTTAACATTACAATGTGTAAAGAGTATTTTTGCTCTGGTAAACTATTTCACATATTGAAAACAATCAGTAGTTCCTGATCTCTTCTATCAGGCAAACAGCTGACCTCCAGTCTGAGGGTGTGGTTGGGGTGTTTTCATCTTTAGTTGTATATTTGATGGCAATGAGGAGACTGTGCTAAATGTCAGAAATTTGACACGATGCAAAAGTTATTTTCCAGTCCATTGGAGCTCAGCTCCACTCAGCAGAGCTCGTGTGTTGCAAAGACATTCAAATCAAACACCACAGCTGCTATTTACGCCTGATGCTCAATGCAATATGAAAATTCAGAGAAAAATTACCATTTTGTTTCACAATTCCGTTACAACTCTATCCAGACTCAAATGAAGGCCTTCTGAGGACTTGTTGCTTTCAGTAACATGATGGCCAGTATCACTTCAGCCAGTGAGTCCAGGCATGAATTTATTTTGCCTGACCAGAATGCTGTTACAAAGTAATTCTGACGTGATAATTATTAGTGCTTCAATCATTTATGGTTACATAAGTGCAGTGTTTTCATGCTGGAATTGTATGCTGTAAGAAGAAAGACATTGTTTTACACATAAGCTTTCCGCAGTTTTGGGCAATTTGTTTGGCAAGCAAATGTTCACGACCTGGTGAAGAATAGTATGAACGTGTTTCTTAACGTGTCCTTTGTCTGCTTGTGTTTGTTTATTGTCTATTATAAAAACTGTCTTGACACTTAACACTTTTCTGACCATTTTGTTTGCAATACCAATCCATCAATCGTTTGGTTAAATAATTAGTTAATCAAACTAATTACTTCCTATATTGCATTACCTTTTTAATGCACCTGTCAAATGAATCCTGGTCACACAGCCTCACCTCTACTTTTCTTAAATCCTACAAGAATTCAGCATCAGGAGAAAAGTCACAAGCATAAAAAGAAAAGCAATGAACAACTCCAGATTACCTTTTGAGGTTATCAGATATCAGCTTAGAAAATAGTCAACAATACTTCAACTACACCTGAGCATTTATTACGTAAGTAAATCAGCTCTGTCAGTAAATAAAAACATCATAATGAAATATTGTTAAAGGGGCACGCAATGGATTTTATATTGCACCTCCATAAAGTTGGGAGACTCACAAGAGACATAAAAACAAAAGGTCAGAGAGGCAGAGATGTCCTGACTTTTAGTCCTTATGGTTCATGCTATAAAAAGCACTGGATCCTACACTTCCCATAATGCAACTTGATAGCGTCATTCATTAGAACCTCCCCGTCTGGAAAATGCCCACATGGTAGTCAAGCGCCACACCCCAGGCCTGTACCGCAGGCTTGCTGTTATAGATTTGTAATCTCTAGGCCCAAGGCGAGATAACCCTGATGACATCACTATGACATCTTCAGGGTTATTTTTTCAGACTTCAGAGTCCCTCCGAGCCACATATACAGAATACTTATACAACTCTTTTCACAGTGAGTAGTATAACTGAACTTCATGTGTAAAATCTGTGACGATGTGTTACTTTGATTTTCTTCCAAGTTAATTCCCATTTATGATTATAATATATCAGTGGCTTTTATGAATATAACAACAGAGTGACATTTTTCCAAAGATCACTATAAACACTTTGCTATCTGGTCTGCAAATATAGGTGATTCACACTTACTGACCTCGTGCAGGCATGCATGCTTAATAAGTGAAAATGGTCTACTAACGTGACAAATCACTTCAAGACCGACAATAATGACACAATCCCCACACATGTCTGCAATTTATTTCCTACAAATATGTAAAGATATTCCAGACGTTCCACTGTAATAAGCACAAAGTTAGTTTTACTTTACGTTGTAAAGCCAGTAGAAATTCCTCTTTTTATTTTTATTGGACTCACATCATAACATCAACACAGAATAAACAAACAGACAAAAGGGGCTCAGTTAAGCTTTTCCTCTGTAACCTCTTTTGCTCTTCCCATGAAAAACTGATGAGGTGGGTTATTAAGTGAAAACACATTTTTATCCATGCTCTTGAATCTTTCAGAATCTGGCAGGAGAGCGAGATACTGTGTCCAAATGCAAAAATAACAAAAGACATGGTGGAGAAAGACATCGGTGGTCTGTGTCTCAGGCAACACAGATCTGTGTTTATTCAGTATATCTGTATTTGGGGATTTGTTTTTTGTCTGTATATTTTAACACAGTACATTTTCCCATCTGGAGCAGTCGTCGCTGCAATGAAGCCTGAGAAATGTTTGGGTAAGATTTGTTTGACTCTCAAATTGAAGGCCAACAGTTAAGCTTTGAGAATAACCCTGTGGAGCCTCAGACACCAGATTTGGCTCAGGAACAATAGGCCTGAATACCTCATCAACACTCCTCATTACTCAAGTGCCAAATGAGTTCACTGCAGACTGGACCTCTTCATTATTTCTTTTGATGGACAATTGAATTGTACCACACTTATCATGTAATCCTGGAGAGGCTGACAAGAGGCCATTATTAATTACAGATCATAACCATAAAGTTGTTGTTGGTCTTCTTTATTCGGCGCAACAAAAGATCTTGCTGTGGCCTGTCTTTAATAGTTTACAGTCATTACAAGCACGTGTTAAACATTTCGACCTTTAAACTGAGCCGCTCAGGATGAGGGGATCAAGACCAAAGAGTTCATGACATGTATCCCGGTATTGTCCGTGTTTTCTTGGTCAGACTCCAAACATCGGCTAAAGTGAGCAGGGACAACTTAATTAATGAGAGGGTGAGGGTGTAAAAAACAGAGCCCTTGATAGATTTCGGAAGTATTTCGATGAAGTATAAACTCAGGGGCTCTGCTGAGAACCTTAATCAGCTATGAAAGCAAACACATCTATCAGACTTAATTAACTTAATGCAATTTGGCTCCCTTTGAATCAAAAGACTGCCTGATTGATTTGCAATGCTTCGGTTCCTCACAAACACTGTATGCATCAGCGAGGAACTACATCCTGCAGCACATGAGGAAATGTTTTATTTCATCTTCTGAAATTAGTTCAACTCAGCCACTTTCCTTTGCAATACAGCATGCTGACTGCAGAGCTACAAAAAGTCCTGCACGAGCTTTAACATTAAGGATTTCAAAGTCTTTGCGACATGCACAAGTTGATGTTCTCTGACTGTCTCGCAAAGGAAGTGACATATGAAACGACAGCCAACGAGATTTGCTAATATCACAATAATGGCTCAGAAGTGCCTACAATCCTGGGCCGAGTCGTGACCCCAAGTCTCACATTCTCTTCACTTCTCACTGAATCTGTGATACATGGGCAGCAGGGTGGAGTACGCATACACAGAGAGCTGACCGACTGCATGATTTATACCTACTGACTGCCCCCAGCTGTTACAATTGCCACAGCCAAGACTAAGCATGCATAGCAGAATAGGCCTGTGAGACGAATTCAAACATCCACAAAACGGGGCCGGATAGGATTTCCATCAAAAGTGACAGGAAAAGATTTCAAAAACACACAGTGGCAGATGCGGCACATTTGCTGAAAATAAAACTTGTTTAAAACCTGCGCTCATAATATTCATCAATTAATGACGTGCATGGGAAAATGGCGACGTGTAAATGTTAATTACTCATTTAAGTTGGCAGCAATAAAGTAGAACATCCCTTTCTCACCCTTTTGCCCACGACAGCCTTTTTGGACAAATAAGGCAGTGGCCTGTTGTAAATGGCCAGGTCCAACAGTTTACAGTCTTTTTGAGAGAGTAATGAAGGCATACAAAGGAAGTGCGCCTGTTTCAAAATATTGTTTCATGCCTTTAGTGAGAGACAGACAGCTCTGCCTGGCGCTAAGTGTGAAAGACACACAATGAGTCATTGTGGGAGGGGAGGGGACAGAAAGAGAGAGAGAGAGAGAGAGAGAGAGCATGTCGGCAGTTCACAGAGAAGGGAAGCAATATTATTCTGAAGTGCCCACTCAGTCTACCAAATCTGCAGTTGCACACCGTCATGGGAACCAGAACATGGCCCCTTCTCAACATATTCTAAATATTATTTTCATATGGTTAAAGCAAAGGGTTTGTTTGAGAAATACTGATCCCCAAAATGTCATCGATTGTTCAATACATGCACATATTAGAGGCTGTCTCCAGCTCTGAGCTTGGCTCTCTATACTCCACGTTCACATGCACCTTTTGTTGCATTTTGGTCAGAGCGTGCAACTAAATCCACCCAATCATCTGATAATGTTTGAATCGCGACAGGAGGCAGAACTATCTGCCAGTTTATGGCCATGGCAGTTATCAAATGTGTGTTTTGTAACCTAATAATTTACATATAAAAATACGGGAGGATTAAAACATGAAGGACAACAATGTACAAATCACTAAACAATATTATAAATGAGAAATTCCACTTACAACATGTATGAATAATGTACTGTACGTTAACCATGTTAAACCAGTTATAGGGAATATAAAGAGTGTCAAAGGAGGAAAAGCTATTAGGGTGAACACAGGTCCTCTATCTGCTTGGGATTTAGGAAAGTCACCATCTCCCGAATGCCGTCTTCACAAATTGTGGTATGAGAACCTTTGCTCAGATGGTCTCCCTCCTCTTTAAATTTTCTCCACGTCTCTGCAAAATGAACTTGAATTAATATGAATCTGTCACCAAAACTAAAGATAGTTCAAATAAGTCAGGATTTTCTACCAAATTATACTAAGTTACGGAGTATTTCCAGAATCTAACAATAAAAAAGGCATCGTGAAACAAACCTTCGTCAAGTGTCGTAAGTAATGTGTAATTCTCAGGATGTTCCATAATATCTTTTCTTTGAACGTCACCAATCTCCATTAATTGTAAAAGACCTGCATAAATAAAGAACTCAGATGAGAGTCATACATTGGTGCAGCAATACTGCATATTTGTCTAAAAGGAATAGTTCGACGTTTGGAAAAATATGCTCATTTGTTTTCTTACGAACATGTACAGGTGTGGTTCAGACACACGTGTATGTTCACTTACGTGCAGCTTTGGGTGAATTGCAATAAATATGAAGCTACAGCCAGCGGAGGCTTAGCTTAGCTTAGCAGAAAGAATGGAAACGGGGAAACAAAACAAAAGGGGTTATGTGCTAGACTGTTGCTGTGACTCAGTTTGCGTGCGTCCATATTTACACTTGCATTTTGAGTGAATAAGTGCGTTCACACTGACAAGTATGCCAAAATGCAGTGCGCTATTGGTACCCGGATGGCGTGCTCACAACGGTCAAAAGGTTGAGTGACACAACTCCGCACACTTCTCACCCTCAATGGTCGCCATCTTGGCTACGTAGCGGAAGGGCAGGGATGGCGGACGTGTATGCGATTGTTACAGCTAAAAGTAAAAGCACATTCATTGTTATTAATTTTCAATTAAATTGAATTGAAGTCAAGTGTGCGAACGAGCCGGCAGATATTGTGGCATGCGGCAATCGCTGTAAAACGTTGGCGATAATGCTCCACCCGCTTTCAAATTGGCTGCTGGCTAAAGCTTAATATCTAACGGACAGATATCAGAGTGGTATCAGTCTTCTCACCTATCTTTCCCCCAGAAAGCGACTAAGTGTATTTCCCAAAGTGTCGAATCATTCCTTTAACATAGTTCCTACCAGTAGTTACAGTACCTTCTACAGCCTTCCACACTTGCACTTCAACCTCAGCAGTACTTTGTCTTTCAACAGCAATAATCCTAACTTTGTTGGGTGGGTCAACTTTCAAGGGCGATTCCACTTTATACACCAAGAGGTTATTTATATATCCCAGAAAACACTGGGTCTGGTTACTTTCAGCTTTTCTTTCTAGAGAGACGAAACAGAGAGAAGTTATGTGGATAATGTTTACAGCCAATCAACATCATCCCAGTATAAACAGTTGATTATGTCACGAGCCATGTTTGACTACCTGGACAAGTCTTGCAGCACTTTCCCGCTGATTTCATAGGATGCTGGCACGGATACTGGCTGGGACATGTGATGCGCTTGCAGTCCTGGAGGCCATCAGTACAAGTGCACAGGATGCATTCCAGGACCTTCCCCAAAACTGGGTGCCACATGTCTCCATGAGAGTACGTCTTGCCATTGTATAAACACGCTGAGAGAAATGGAAAACATCTGAACGTTTTGCTACATATGGAAATGATCGTAAAGTTGTGAGGAACATGTCCATAAAATCTAATACCTATACAGGGTCTTTCTGTTTTGACAAAAGTCTCACCTCTTTGGTGTTTCCTCTGCAACAAGATCTTCACAGTGGTCTCTGAAGCCCCTTTGAGGTTCAGTTTGCTGAGGCTCAGGCCTCTGGGAGAAGTCCTGACCCTGGGTGGAGTGGCCCGGTCAGACCGCGCTCTGCTCTGCTCTCCAGAACACTGGTCCACTGAATGCCTCTTTTGTAAACACAGATATAATAAAACACAGTTAAATTCATCTATTCATCTTCACTTGTTTTCCCCTGAGTGAAAGCTGAAGGTGCATCATAATTAGTCCTAAAGTTCATAGTCTGACTCTCTGAATCACAGCCCACATCTCAGCATTTGTCAGCAGTTCAAATAGAACAACACTGCTATTCAGTTTTATTATCAGGCCAAGAGGTAAATGGATTGTGAAGGAAAAATGTAAAGCCTTTGTCTTTAATGATCACATCCAAATGGATGCTGTCCTGTAATTAAAGTGCAGCTGCTCAGCTCATAACAGCACACTGCTGTCTTCCACTACATTTAAATATATTTTTAATGATAGGCACATTTCATCTGAAAGCAAAGTCTAACATATGTTGATTTTATGATAAATCAGCAAAAACATACAACGCCTCTGTTCAGTTGCTGGTTTCCATCCTCAGTTGACGAGGAACCACTGGTGCCAAGATCTAAAAATCAGAGAGAATATGACCAAGTGTGAGGACAACGTAATTAACATGGAAAATATGGCAGTTATTGACATTAGGGCTGGGCTGTAATTAAAATGATCATGCATCGACTTTTAGAGGAATCGTAACATGATTAAATGTTTTTTGTGTTTTGTCTGATTTAGTGCTTTAGAGTGGGACAAAATGAATTTAATTGTTCGTTTTGATAATTTTAAGTGTAATTTTACATCTAATTGCATTTTGTGATTTATGTCAATATCAGAAACACATTCTCAATAATCGGACTTATACTCAGCCCTGATCTGCATGTTAAATTCCTAAAAAATATTATTGCACGTTACAGAGTAGAGTCATTTTCTCAGCTTGTCTACCTTTACACACCGAACAGCAGGTATCTGGAACTGAGACGGGTGAGGAACAGATGATTGGTTGGCATGTTTTCAGAGCGCAGAAGATGTTTCCATTCTGAGAAAAGGGAGAGAAAATGTATTTTCTTTTTTTTTTTCCAAGTATGCGCTCCAGTAGGCCTCTCTAGACCAGCAGTCTAAGGACTTATATGGACTTGCACTTATTTTTCACTCCAAACAACACAAACGCAGTTTCTTCTGAGATCTAATGTTCTTGAACAATACCAGCAAAAACATAATGAGATGTTATATTTATTTGGCTTTTGTCCAAAAGGAATTACAGTTTCTTTTGCCACATAGTCGATAAAAATAACTTGCACTGTTCTGAAGTGTATATTAGGAATCATCTGGTTAAATATACTGTCTTGTCTCCTTGGAGACTTAGAAACATCTAGCAACTCATAATAGCATCTTACATCATGTGGCCCTTCAAAGAACTCAAAGGTAATTTCACTTTAGGCTTCACTTCCGCTTTCCTCGCCGATATCTGCTTTTTGTTGTCTGGATTAAGACTTTCATCATTCTCTTGTGTCGATCACAACCAAGCAAAGCCAACACATGAACCGGAGCAAGATGCTTCCACCAGCTGTGCTATTTACAATGAAATGCATAGCATTAACAGCTGTAAGTTAGCAGGCAGAGATACTCTTCACGTATATGCAAGAACATTACATGTACCTCGAAAAACACAACACACACATAATTAAATTTTTATATATGAAATATGAGACATGTTGGGCCCCTGCTGTAACTTGTGGGAATGTTGTACACGTGGCCTTTATGTGGTACTAGTGTGGAGGCTCCAGCAAAAATTAGAAATAGAACGACATTGTGTTGAGGACTTTAAAGTCTCTCATTTATCTGAACAGGCACGTTCAATTATTTTTCACCCATTTTAAAGCTGTGGCGGTAAATTGTTAAATGCGTAGTTTAAGAGGAAAACAATGATTGTCAACTGAAGGAGGACTGTGAGGAATTCATAAATATTCAGTGGGAAAACATTGTATTGCAAACCATTAGGAAGGATTGAGATTTTGTCATTAAAATGTTAAGATTAACATTAACATTTGGAAATTTGGCTTTTTTTCTGCTTAATTCAAATTTCGTTCTTTATTTCCATTTGCTTGCATTTTGTTTTATTTCACTGTGTATAAATAACACGGTAACTTTGCGCTGGAAAGAGTTTCACGTCACGCAGGATGAGAGCTTGAGCTCACCTAAAATGATAGACCTTAAATGTTTACACACTGTACGCACTGAGGATGATGATTCATTCGCCAGAACAAGAAAAACCCAGTCCGACTAAAATCAAAAGTAGTAAAATAGATGTAACTTACAGAGCATGTGCACATAACGCACTGATTGCTTTGCTTGGATGGGAAGAGGTCGTGCTTAGTGAAGGTCTCCCCCGACTGGTAAATACTTCCATTATACCTGCAGGATTTCACTGAAGCTCTCAGGCCTGCAGGGATCCTGGGCTCATCTGAGGAGGGCACATCACACACAGGACGGACGTCTCAATGAGAGCGGTTTCTCTTTACAAGCTCAGAGCTGATGAGGTGTTTAGAGGACAGTCTACCTGTGCATCGTGGACAACACTGCTGAGGCTCAGCCACTGGGCTCTCGCATGGCAGAGCAGGACACTTGATTGTGCTACATTTCACGTGGCCTGTCTGAAGAAAAAAAAAGGAGTTTAGAAGCATTGGCCACCTTTTAAATCCCAAACACTACGTCAGCAACACGGGGCTCTTCAGACGGCCGAGCAATGCTTGCGCAATGTTCCTTTAAATGTGTAAATCATGTTTGTTCTGAAGTGATAAAGTGTGTAAATGTTCAAGGGCACCTCTGTGCAGACACAGCGCATGCAGAACATGAATCCGAAGGGCTCCAGATAGGGATGCCAGCTGTCTCCTGGGCTGTATGTCTTGTCTTTGAAAGTGCACACCGCCCCGGAGCCTGGGTAGCAGAAATGAAGAGGATGAGCCTCAGCATCGAGAAACGCATGGCGCATATGAACCGAACAAACAAGGGCATTTACATGTGATCAAACACACGCAAAAAAAAAAAAAAAAAAACATCTGTCAAAGACAGTAAAGTCAAAAGCAGCAAGCAGCTCCAAGAAATGCAAACTGTGTGGACATGTGTGAAACTGCGAATGCAACGGATCCCACTACAGCCCATAATAAGCATCAAGACAAATAGAAGTCATGACTGAACTTTTGGTGGCTTCTGTGACCCAATGACGTGCAGAGGCTTTACTTCAAAACACCAAAGTTATGTTCAGAGCAGCTTCAAATGTCAGTTCGGTTTCGGCCAAATCCGACAAAACTCCCCATATTTGACTGACATGTTCACGCGTTTCCTCATTTTCAGCCCCAACGCGTTTGATCAGGACAGAAGGATCATCAGCGGGCGCCTGGTCTTACCTTTCCGGGCTTTCAGCTCAGCATCTGCAAACCAAATGATGAGGAACAACAAAAACACGGACTTCATGTTTGTTCCATGTGCGTGACTGAGCCTTCAACGCGCGATGAATATGTGTTTCTGCGAGGCTCAAAACCGCAGGACAGCGTGAAACAAGGGTTTAAAAAAAACAGCAAAAAAAAAAAAAAAAAAAAGGTTTTCTTGGTTAATCTGTGGCGCCTCCTTCAGGAGACAAGAGGTAGCGCCAGCTGACAGTGAACGCATGAACCCTGAGATACACGTGTTCTCACGTGTTGAGGTCGATGTATGTAAGCAGCAATTCCACACACTAAAAGTCCTGTATTCATACATTTACTTACGGACACACATAAGTATTAGCAGCTAATTTTACTTAAATATATAAAAGTGCCCATTAGCCGAGAGACTGTCCCCTTTTATGGTGTGTTATACGAATATTATATTAGTTTATTATTACTAATGCATTAAGGTGTATTCTAATGTTCTAATATTTTAGCTGGTTGAGGTTGATATCATTTTAACTACATATTATACTATTTTTAATCTATAACAATGCATCAATATTTCCCTCTAAAATGTAGTTTAGTAAAGAATCTTGAAATGCAAGTACTCGTGTAAAGAACAGTAAATGCACATTACCTCCCATAAGATAATATTTTGTCTATTGGTCTCATCATGAGATAAGATATGTATAAATACACAAGTGTGTGAGGTTGATATATTGAACTTTAAGTAGATATGATCTTATGATCATAAGTTATTATGCGATCTTCTCTTACATTCAGTGATAGTGAAATTATTATGAACCAACTCTACGGTCATATTTCAGCCTGTATTTTGTGCCGTTGTATTTGATTAAACTGTATTGTAAGGCCTTATGTCAAGTTTCTTGCACCCTGTATTGAACACCACAACCAGTGTAAAAACAGCAAGAACTCTACTCAGAAAGGAGGGCAACATACAGTTTATTAACACACATAGGGGGTAAAACAGTGCAATCATGTTAAAATAGACATCAAGATGCCAGGAAAATTACAAACAAAAGAGATATGACCAATATCCCTAAAATGACTCTGGTACTCTGCTCCCTACTATGATGCCTGTAGCAAGCAATCACATGGCTTAATAATAAAACTTTTCCTTTGGAGTAACAGTTTAATTCACAGTCAGTGCAGGTGTATAGAAACAAAGAAAATATCACGCTTAAATTACAGATTCCTAAAATCCACAAAACACCATCTTCTAAAATGTGATTCCTCTTGGATTGGAGGAAATGGCATGCTTCCAGATTTACAAAGTTATGAAACAGGTCAAGACTAAGAAAAGAAAAGAATGAAAAAAAAAAAACCACAACCAAACTTTTTACCAATTAACTTTTTAAAACTGCACCGGAGATTTTGAACACTGTGAATGGGACCGTTCAGCCACTTTTGGCCAAAGCTGAAATTTGACAATATTTTAACGATAGAATTGTCATTCAGGATTATAAATGCACATCAGCATCAAAAATGTCAATCACTGCCAAAAAATGTCCTTTAAAAATGATGCAAGAAGATATCAGGCATTTAGCTGAACACCCACTGCACACATTTTGGGTTTCTCATATTGTATAGGGTCCAATCATGTGAGTGAGAAACTTGATAACTGACAGAACATCACAGGCAAATGTTAAATATGACTAGTAATCCCACCACCTGGATCACACACGTGAGTACCTCCACCTAACAAGATTTCAACAGTCAGTGGCATACGTACTAGATTCAACGTCTGTCGTGCTTTTTTTTCTTTTAAGTACAGGTTATTGCATTATAGGATGAATAGGACTGTGCACACAGACACACTAATGCACCCACACACATACATACACGCGCACACAACAGTAGGCAGAAATGAAAAATGGTGGAGACTCAAGAACTGCTGCCGCGTGCTCCTGTGTCGTCCTCTTGCTTCTGCCGTTTCTTCGCTCTGATTTCATTCATGGCTTCCTCTATGGAGCGAGTGTCTCTCTTGTTGGCCACCGGCACTGGGAGAGGGCAACGCCAACGTGATGGGAGAATAAAGAGGGGGAAGGACAACCGTGGTGTGAATTATGTGAGGCAAGGCAATACGCTGTTTCTGTGAGACAGATTTGCAACATTTACTCACCACAGCCATAAGCACTGTTGGCCTGTAGTGTATGTGCTGCATCTTTTGCAGCTGAGGTGCCAATCAGGTGGCTGTACTTGTCTCTGTAGTTGGAGTTGGGACATGCCTTGGGCTTCTTGTTCTGACTGGATGCTGTTTCCTCCAATGCAGCTTGTTCCTCAAGTGAAGAGGAAAGAAAAAGTCAAGAGACTGTGATGGAAATTCAAGCATGAAATACATACTTACGGATCATATCAAGGCTGCAATGTGAAATGCATTCTAGGAGTTAAGTCTGTAATAAAAATGTAAAACTCATATTTAGATATACCTGCTTCCCCCTAAATCTGACTCATCTACTTCTACTTCAATGAATGTATTCATGTATTTCAACATCCCTCCATGTATCCATATAAACCACATGGAAAGAGCAACACAAAGCCAAAGACGACCTTTTCCTCTCAAGGAAATCCAAGTCAAGGCACTTTGCCAAACACACTGTCACACATGTCATGTGATTGCACTTCTTTATGCTCCAGTGATGTAACTGTCTATGAAGAAATTGCTGTTTCTTTCATGATCCTTCTTCTCCCTCTATAAATGTTTTTCTCTGGAAGAGGGAAAAATATAATAACGAGACAACTACTTAAATTTGGCTCTTTCACTGTGTTTCCTGCTTTATTAAACTGATTTTATTTTCTGTGCGCATAAGAGTTGAAGAAGAGATATTAAACCTGATCTTGAGGAGGTACAAGATGTCAATTTCTGTCTCTTTCTCACTCTGCAAGTTGCATCTAGTGCAGCTGCAACCTTTACATTAATACGATGGCATTCAATTCAGACTTGTGCAGAGCTGAAAGTGATACAGAAATGCTATGAGGTCCGAGCTAGTGAGACAGCTGTTGTAAGTTTTATGTGAAAGTGACCAGGATGTTTATTCCGACACGAGACTGACATGTTACGTTGCCATCAGATTAATGTTAAGGGGTGCGTGTCTGTAAGGGGCTTCAGTGAAATGTATAAAGAGCCCCCAGTCTTACTTTTAGTCTGCGCCGTTGCTCTGCCAGCTGGGGATCCCACTCCTCTCCTTTGCGATAGGCTTCCAGCTCCTCATCTGACGGAGCAAACTCCTGCCACAGCACAAGGTGAATAAATTAGTGACACTTCCCCCACATTATTTCAGTATCCAACAGTGGATTAAAAACAAAAGTATTCAGACCTTCTTGAAAAGCATGACATAACGGCTCTCCTCATCCTCGCCGAAAGAAAAAGAAGTCAGACCGGCCACTTCTGCAACATCATGCCTGTGAGACAGGAAGACATGAAAGGTAAATAGTCGTGAGCATATGACAACATGTCACGTTTCTTGCCTGAAGAGGCCCTTTGTAATTATCGGAAGAAATGAATACTTACAAAATACTCCTTTCAATCTTCCCCATAGGATTGTATTTTCGTTTCTGTTGCGCACTGTCTTGAATGAAATCCGACACCTCTTTCTCCATCTGAACAAGAGATGTTTTTAGCTGTGATGAACAGTGGTGCAGGGAGGCCACAGGGCTCTGCACACTTGTGCAATCTAGTGCAATCTAATGCAATTCAATACAATTGTTCTCCCATAAAGTCTACTTTTATGATGACTATAATGTTCAGTTTTTGTTGATACGGTCACAGAGGGGTACATTTAATCATAAGTTCATGTTTGCCCCTGTCCTGTTTGTAAATGGGGAGAACAGACACCTCTCAATATAATGTAGTTGCAGTGCAACACCACCTTTAATGATGAATTTAGCATTTCAGCTTTCACGGCTGTATTGGACTACATTAGATTGTACAAGTGTGCCTAATAAAATGGCCACTGGGTGTATATTCAATGTGCGTCAGTTCTCACCTTTTTCCTGAACTCTGCCTTCTTTCTCTTCTCAGCTTCCTCCATCTTCTTGAGTCTCGCTGCTTGCTCTTAAAAAAGACAGAAGTTTAACTGGGGGGGGGGGGGGTTTGTTGGTGTACAGTGGCATTTAAAGTTTCCGTTGTAAACGCAGATCCTGTGGTCTTACTGCGACCATTG